>UESW01004386.1:858301-979714 GCA_900491605.1 Calamus simplicifolius
CACCCCTTCGAATTCGGCCGAAACTCCCTCGTGACACCCCAGTTGTAAACTCACGACACCCTAGCTTTAAGGGGACGACACCCATGCATTAACAGTGAACCCACGGGTGTCGTCGCCATAAAGCTAGGGTGTCGTGAGTTTACAACTGGGGTGTCACGAGGAGTTTCGGCCGAATTCGAGAAGGGGTGTCGCGGGGGTTCTCTCTGTGATCAGTTCGACGCACGGGTGTCGTCGCCTTAAAGCTAGGGTGTCGTGAGCTTTCAACAGGGGTGTCGCGAAGGAGTTTCGGCCGAAATCCAACTCATCCCTGGGATGTCTCGGGGATTCTCCCGTGTCAGTTCTAAGCACGGGTGTCGAAGCATTGATGCGAGGGTGTCGTGAGCTTTCAAGTGGGGTGTCGCGAAGGAGTTTCGGCCGAAATCCAAATCATCCTTGGGTGTCGTGAATTTTCTCTTGGGACGACGTTAAACTTACGACTGTTTGCTTCCCGAAACTGTTCTGTTCCCCATCCCTCGAAACTCAACGTGGAGGGCGGGGCGTGGTGGCGCACCGATTCGATTCCTGTGAACAACCACTGAGATGGTGGCGCATGGCAATCGAAACACCCGCCAGGGGAACCTTAAATAAGGATGGGGGAATGCCATCGTTACTCACCTTTCCAGCTTGAACTGACCACAAGATGGCTTCCAGAGGCGAGGTGAGATCTACTGGCAGCCGACGCCCAACCGTCACCATCGACGCGGTGGTTTATGCTGAGTCGCACGCAATCAGCGAGCGACTCAGGCTGGCGCTCGAGGAATACCAGGAGGTTTCAACAAAAGAGATAGAGGTCCTGCGTCGGGCCAATAGCCACCTGGAGGGGAAAGTAGCGTCCCTCCATCGCCAGATCGCCGACGCAGCGACCGAAGGAGAGAAGCCCCAGTGAGGGCTAATGTAATTTTTTTTTTATAAATAAAATTAAATTTTAGTAACTTGGTTGTCGCGGGCCTTCTCGCCGCCGTGATCAGTGTCGTCAATTTTCAACTGGGGTGTCGTCGCCCTAAAGCTAGGGTGTCGTGAGATTTCGTCTGGGGTGTCGCGAAGGACTTTCGGCCGACTTCGAACTAGGGTGTCGCGGGATTATCTCCGTGGTCTCTTGTTCAATCACGGGTGTCGTTAGAGCTAGGGTGTCGTGGATTTCAACTGGGGTGTCGCGATTGATTTTCTGCCGAATTCAATTAGGGTGTCGCTTCTCGTGCACATTTATAAGACGGGTGTCGTCGCCTAAAGCTAGGGTGTCGTGGGATTTCGTCTGGGGTGTCGCGAAGGACTAACGGCCGACTTCGACCTAGGGTGTCAGTAGATTTCAACTGGGGTGTCTCGTAGGAGTAGCTGTTCATGAATGCGTGCCTATATTTCACAGTTGATGCTGAAAATGTAGATCGGAAAGAAGAAGATAACACTCCCGGCCGTGCAGCTTCACCCGTCGTTCCAAATGCAGTGGATGATATTGTAGTTCCTCAAACTGGGATGGAATTCAATTCAGCCGATGATGTATATACGTTCTACAATGGATACGCGAAACGAGTTGGCTTTGGAATCACAACAGTGTGTAGCAGGGCCAACAACAAAAAACAACTTTGCTTCAAGCACCTGGCGTGTTGGAGGCAAGGAAAATCCAGAAAATCAGAGAAGAGTATGAATCATAGGGATACTGGGAAAGTTGGTTGTATGGCATCCATAAAAGCAAGACTGAATGCTACAAGTGGTAAGTGGATTTTGGATGAGGTTTCTCTAGAACATAACCATGGGCTGTCCATAACATCAGCTGGTTATCTACGGTCGCATAGGAGGATCAGCACACCAGAGAAGGCAGAGATCAGCAATTTACATGCCGTGAATGTTCCGACGACTCAGATATACTCTGCCATAGCAAGGAGAAAAGGGGGCAGAGGACAATTGGATTTCACCGAGAAGGATGCTCGTAACTTCATTAGTCGCGAACGTCAGTCTAAGCTGAAAGAAGGAGATGCTCAGTCGATGGTAATTCATTTTGCCGAAATGCAACTCAAAAATCCCAATTTCTTCTACTCCTTAGACCTCAATGATAATGGTCATCTGAGGTCTGTCTTCTGGATTCATCCAAGGTCAAGATTGGCATGCACATACTTCGGTGATGTTCTAAGCTTTGACTCAACTTACTTGACAAACAGATATCAAATGCCTTTTTGTCCATTTGTTGGGGTGAACCATCATGGACAGTCAACCTTGCTTGGATGCGCATTGTTGTCTGATGAGAGTACTGAGACATATAAATGGGTTTTTAAGACTTGGCTGGATGCAAATGGTGGTCAAGCACCTATTGCCATGATTACTGATCAAGATAAGGCAATCGAGGCTGCTGTCAAAGAAGTTTTTCCTAATACCCGACATCGATTTTGTCTTTGGCATATATTGAAGAAGATACCGGAAAAGATTGGCCACATTTGCACGGCAAATCCCAAGTTTATGGTTGATTTCGATGAGGCAATATATGATTCATTGACCATAAATTCATTCGAGGAAAGGTGGGCACATGTTATGGAGAAATATAAAGAATGCAAGTCTATAGATTGGTTCAATGTCCTATACGAATGTCGGGAAAAATGGGTCCCAGTTTACCTCAAGGATACATTCTTCGCAGGTTTGTATGTCAATGGTGGCTTTGGTTCATGATTCATTTAAACGTTTTTTTTTTTTAATTTTTGGTTGACAAAATGTTTAACAGGGATGTCATCTTCACAAAGGAGCGAGGGCATTAATCACTTCTTCGATGGGTTTATAAATTCGAAGACAACATTAACGGAGTTTATAAGTAAGTACGAAGATGCCTTGGAAAAACGATACGAGGCCGAAAATGAGGAAGATAATAGGACTTTGCAAACGATAGCTTTCCTAAAGACATCATCACCTTTTGAGAGACAAGCTGCAGGAAGGTATACACGGAGCATTTTCAAAAAATTCCAGAATGAGATCCTTGAAATGGCTGCATCAAATACAAAATTGATCAACGAAGCTGGCAACACGTGTATATATTCCGTCAAGTCGTATGAAAGGATTGAAGTCGATGGAATTGGCAAGGAGATGATCAAAGATTATATCGTGTCATACGATAGAAATATTGAGGATGTCCAATGCCAGTGCCGATCCTTTCAGTTCAAGGGGTACCAGTGTAGGCATGCCCTGTTGGTTCTTCATCAAAATGACGTATTTCGTTTACCAGATAAATACTTCTTGAAGAGATGGTGCAAGGACATGAAATACCAATTCGACGAATTCGACTGCAATACTGAGGGTTATGATAAAAGCACACGAAACTCACGGTACGCAGTGACAATTTTTTAATTGAAATGTCTTAATATTTGTGATCGTTAATATTCTGTTTATGATTGTAGATATAGTTTGCTGTCTCATCGGATGACGAAGCTCGCAGAGATAGCCTCCATGTCTGAAGATGCATTTAATGTAGTGATGGATGGTCTACCGCCTCTATTCAAAACTGCCGTGGATGCCAACTGCGCAGCTAAACCACGTTCAGAGCTGGTAATTCAAGATCCTGAACAAATTAGGACGAAAGGTCGCCCGAGAGAGAACAGATTAAAGAGTGCAGTCGAGAAGAAGGCAAAAAGATCAAGGAAAAATCAGGCCAAGGAAGAGCTGCTTCAAGTAGCAGACAGACTTGTTTGCAGTCTATTAATACTGAAGAGGACCTGGAGATAATTGTTCCGCCGTCAGAAACTTTAATGGATGAATTTGATGCTTATGTATTGAGTCAACTTACACAAGATCATATATAAAACACGAGTGTCGTAACTTTTGAATTATGGTTGCTTGGTCGTAAATGAATTGCTCGCGAACGAGACATCCTAGTTCTGGCAAATGACACCCAAGCTTGCGCGGCGACACCGAAGGACGGAAACATACGAGACATCCAGTTCTGCCAAACGACACCCTAGTCTTGCTCGGCGACACCAGAATGACGGAAACATACGCGACATCCTAGTTCGGGCAAACGACACCCTAGTCTTGCGCGGCGACACCCAAGGACGGAAACATACGAGACATCCTAGTTCTGGCAAATGACACCGAAGACTTGCGCGGCGACACCCGAAGACGGAAACATACGAGACATCCTAGTTCTGCCAAATGACACCCTAGTCTTGCGCGGCGACACCCGAAGGACGGAAACATACGAGACATCCTAGTTCTGGCAGACACCGAAGACTTGCGACTCCGAAGACGGAAACATACGAGACATCCAAAACGACACCCTAGTCTTGCTCGGCGACACCAGAAGACGGAAACATACGAACATCCTAGTTCGGGCAAACGACACCCTAGTCTTGCGCGGCGACACCCGAAGGACGGAAACATACGAGACATCCTAGTTCTGGCAAATGACACGAAGACTTGCGCGGCGACACCGAAGAACGGAAACATACGAGACATCCTAGTTCTGCCAAATGACACCCTAGTCTTGCGCGGCGACACCCGAAGACGAAACATACGAGACATCCTAGTTCTGCCAAACGACACCCTAGTCTTGCGCGGCGACACCGAAGACGGAAACATACGAGACATCCTAGTTCTGGCAAACGACACCCTAGTCTTGCTCGGCGACACCAAGACGGAAACATACGCGACATCCTAGTTCGGCAAACGACACCCTAGTCTTGCACGGCGACATCCGAAGGACGGAAACATACGAGACATCCTAGTTCTGCCAAACGACACCCTAGTCTTGCTCGGCGACACCAGACGGAAACATACGACATCCTAGAAACGACACCCTAGTCTTGCGCGGCGACACCCGAAGGACGGAAACATACGAGACATCCTAGTTTGGCAAATGACACCGAAGACTTGCGCGCGACACCCGAAGAACGGAGACAACCTAGTAAATGACACCGAAGACTTGCGCGGCGACATCCGAAGGACGGAAACATACGAGACATCCTAGTTCTGCCAAATGACACCGAAGACTTGCGCGGCGACACCGAAGGACGGAAACATACGAGACATCCTAGTTCTGCCAAACGACACCCTAGTCTTGCTCGGCGACACCAGAATGACGGAAACATACGCGACATCCTAGTTCGAAACGACACCCTAGTCTTGCGCGGCGACACCCGAAGGACGGAAACATACGAGACATCCTAGTTCGGGCAAATGACACCAAGACTTGCGCGGCGACACCCGAAGACGGAAACATACGAGACAACCTAGTTCTGCCAAATGACACCGAAGACTTGCGCGGCGACATCGAAGGACGGAAACATACGAGACATCCTAGTTCTGCCAAATGACACCGAAGACTTGCGCGGCGACACCGAAGAACGGAAACATACGAGACATCCTAGTTCTGCCAAATGACACCGAAGACTTGCGCGGCGACATCCGAAGGACGGAAACATACGAGACATCCTAGTTCTGCAAATGACACCGAAGACTTGCGCGGCGACATCCGAAGGACGGAAACATACGAGACATCCTAGTTCTGCAAACGACACCCTAGTCTTGCTCGGTGACACCGAAGACGTAAACATACGCGACATCCTAGTTCGGGCAAACGACACCCTAGTCTTGCGCGGCGACACCCGAAGACGGAAACATACGAGACATCCTAGTTCTGGCAAATGACACCGAAGACTTGCGCGGCGACACCGAAGAAAACATATTAGTTCTGCCAAATGACACCGAAGACTTGCGCGGCGACATCCGAAGGACGGAAACATACGAGACATCCTAGTTCTGCCAAACGACACCCTAGTCTTGCTCGGCGACACCAGAAGACGGAAACATACGAGACATCCTAGTTCTGCCAAACGACACCCTAGTCTTGCGCGGCGACACCAAAGACGGAAACATACGCGACATCCTAGTTCGCAAACGACACCCTAGTCTTGCGCGGCGACATCCGAAGGACGGAAACATACGAGACATCCTAGTTCTGCCAAACGACACCTAGTCTTGCTCGGCGACACCAGAATGACGGAAACATACGAGACATCCTAGTTCTGCCAAACGACACCCTAGTCTTGCTCGGCGACACCAGAATGACGGAAACATACGAGACATCCTAGTTCTGCCAAACGACACCCTAGTCTTGCGCGGCGACACCCGAAGGACGGAAACATACGAGACATCCTAGTTCGGCAAATGACACCGAAGACTTGCGCGGCGACACCCGAAGAACGGAAACATACGAGACAACCTAGTTCTGCCAAATGACACCGAAGACTTGCGCGGCGACATCCGAAGGACGACACATACGAGACATCCTAGTTCTGCAAACGACCCTAGTCTTGCTCGGCGACCAGAATGACGGAAACATACGACATCCTAGTTCGGTAAACGACACCCTAGTCTTGCGCGGCGACACCCGAAGGACGGAAACATACGAGACATCCTAGTTCGGGCAAATGACACCGCTTGCGCGGCGACACCCGAAGAACGGAAACATACGAGACAACCTAGTTCTGCAAATGACACCGAAGACTTGCGCGGCGACATCTGAAGGACGGAAACATACGAGACATCCTAGTTCTGGCAAACGACACCCTAGTCTTGCGCGGCGACATCCGAAGGACGGAAACATACGAGACATCCAGTTCTGCCAAACGACACCCTAGTCTTGCTCGGCGACACCAGAAGACGGAAACATACGCGACATCCTAGTTCTGCCAAACGACACCCTAGTCTTGCGCGGCGACACCCGAAAGACGGAAACATACGAGACATCCTAGTTCTGGCAAATGACACCGAAGACTTGCGCGGCGACACCGAAGAACGGAAACATACGAGACAACCTAGTTCTGCCAAATGACACCGAAGACTTGCGCGGCGACATCCGAAGGACGGAAACATACGAGACATCCTAGTTCTGCCAAACGACACCCTAGTCTTGCTCGGCGACACCAGAAGACGGAAACATACGAGACATCCTAGTTCTGGCAAATGACACCGAAGACTTGCGCGGCGACATCCGAAGGACGGAAACATACGACATCCAGTTCTGCCAAACGACACCCTAGTCTTGCTCGGCGACACCAGAATGACGGAAACATACGCGACATCCTAGTTCGGGCAAACGACACCTAGTCTTGCGCGGCGAACCCAAGGACGGAAACATACGAGACATCCTAGTTCTGGCAAATGACACCGAGACTTGCGCGGCGACACCCGAAGAACGGAAACATACGAGACATCCTAGTTCTGCCAAACGACACCCTAGTCTTGCGCGGCACATCCGAAGGACAAAACATACGAGACATCCTAGCTCTGGCAAACGACACCCAAGTCTCTCGCGGCGACACCCGAAGAACGGAAACATATGTGACATCCTAGTTCTGGAAAACGACACCCTAGTCTTGCGCGGCGACACCCGAAGGACGGAAACATACGACACATTCCAGGACGCGCGACCCGACAATTTAAGAGCGACGACACCCCAGCTCATGGCAAACGACACCCTAGTTCTTGTCAAACGACACCCTAGTTCTTGTCAAACTACACCAGAAAGGCGGAATCATACGAAGGCAAACATATGAATACAACGAGGACACTCCTGCTCGCAATGATAAAATTTTTAACATTTGCATTAAATATTAATCAGTGTTAATATGAATAAATTACATACAATTTTCATTCAAAGACGAATACTTTTATACAAAAATTAAGAACATGTTTCGACAATGTCGCTAATCTTTTTGTTCAGGCCCTCTCTCAATATCGTTGCAGCTAAGTGTCGCCGGTAATCTCTGACTTCCTCATCCATGAAATCCAGCTTCATATCAGGATTGTCTCGTCGAGCAAGACATTCCATGTATCTCAGACAGTACAGGCCGCAATCCAGCGATCCGCTCGGTTGGCTTGGGCAATCCGAAATATCTTCCATCGGCCACTCCATCACTTCCTTCTTATCGCAGTAGATATGGAATATGTGGCCTAGAATTGTATGCCATTTCCTTGCATTGGCCTTGTACTTCGGGATGCGTTTCATTGAATTGAGGTGCATGAACACCTTCCTTTCCATGTCGACAGCAACCAAATGCCAGTGCGAGTTATCAGAGTTTACAATGCTGAAAAGAAACCGGAACTGGGCCTTATCTTCGTCCGATACATTATCAAATATCGCAGCCCCAGATGATCCAGCAAGTTCATGAGCAGGTGATGAGGAAGTCAGACATAGAGCAGGTACGAATACTGATGCAACTATGCACTTATGATATCGGTCAGGATGCTCTGCCCAGTTTCGCATCAGAAACTCCTGCCCGCAATCGATTATCTGCCAATAAAAGTAAAACGATTAATATCATTCTAAAATCAACAACTTGAACATGTTCCTTGATATACTTACATCATCTATTATCATCTCGTTGTTAATGAGATCCTGAAGATTTTTTCTGCTTACAACTCCATTAAACTTATTTGTGTAGACGATCTCGTCGGGTTGTTGTCGCTCGCTCAAAAAATTTTGAATAATTATTTGGTCATCTTCGACCGTAGTGTTGGGCTTTGACATGCCCACTGTCTTCACCGACTTTTTGGGTCGGGTTGTCTCATAACATTCGCCGACAGCCGTGGAAGCCTTACGCTTCCTCGGATGTTTTTTAATCCTCCTAACAAGCGACGGCACTCCAATTATTTCTAAGTCCATATTGTCATCCTTTGGCGCAGGGGTGCCAAGTTTATTATCGGATATGGACTCTTCTTTATTTTCATTCCCCTGCTCTGTTTTATCAACCAATGAATCCCCCTCCAATATGTTCTCCCCTGATTTTGCATTCCCTGTCTGAATTGGAAACTCGGATGAATGGTCCTCCTCCGTCTTCTTCTCCTCAATATTTACGTTATCAGGCTCGCGGAGGACCAACTCCAAGGAATGCACCTTCTCTGTTTTCTCGTCCCCCTTGTCCTCCTCGGTTATTGCATAACTTTCCTTTCTGAGAAGTGAATTGAGGAGGCTCTCAGCAATGGACAGCCTGTGCCTGACATCTTCGAGTTGATCCTTAACACACTTCAATTCATTCCTCAACTCGGCGCATCCTGCGCAGCTATCCATTGGTTGAGGGGCGCAGGTATCTGTTTGTTGAGGGGGGGACGGTTTTAACTGCTGAGGGAGAAGCCATCGCTCTTCTGGCAATGGTTCAATAGCTCCCTCCATCTGCAACACAAGATGATAACAAATTAATATTAACTGAACATATTGACGAATTAAGTTGAAAAAATGGTCACAGCAATGGAGCAATGGAGTAGATTACCAAGTCCTGAGGCTGCAAGTCGGCAACCCGAACCGATTGGTTCTTCGTTTGGTGGTCATACCACTTCAACAGCCGGGGCCGTTTATCAGGGTATGCTGGCTCTCGCATTGATGTATGCTCGAGGAACCACGCCTGAAAATTATATTTTTTTGGATATTAAATAAAGTAATATTACGAAAAAATTTTGTCTCAACACTAATAATTTGTCTCAATAAATCTTACCACCAGTGCTGCCGAGCATCCGAACAAGGTAGGCTGCCTCCTAATCTTTTTTGCATTTTTTGAGTGCACCGGCTCCTCGGAACGCAGGCAAGCAGCTATTTCTGGGAGAGCCAGAACAATCAATTCCTTCAGTGCCGAAGCCCAGTCGATGCTACTCAGTTGACTTAAGTCATCCAAGTGCTGGATGAGATACCGTGGACACCTCTGATTAGACTTTGGAGCCAAAAACATGGCCAACATGTATGCGATCCAAAGTCGGACGGTGTCCTCGACATCCTCCTGCACTTTAGATGGCCGGAGTTGAAATATCAACTTCTCCAAACCTGATTGGCGAAGATCTAAACCCTGGCCAAACCGTCTGAACAACCTTCCGTTGAACATTTGGCTGGACGTGTCGATCTTCTTCCCATGACATGGAAGACCCAAAATGAGTGCGACTTCTTCGGCACTGAATTTAATTGCTTTTTCACCAAACATGAACTCGTCGCCACCATTGTGACATCTAATGATGTCTGCTAGCAGTCGCCCGTCGACTGTGAACGTCTGCATGTCGACGAAGGCACCAAATGGGGTCCTTCGAATCAGTCTTGTATGGCGTCTAGAGAACCCCATCCTCCAAACCTTCTGAACATATACTGCCGGCCTGCAGCTATTCTTAAACAGCTGGGAAGCCTTCACTGGGGGGACTGGAACAATTTTATTGTCAACGAAAACAGGGGGTAAGACAGAAGACATACATGTCAATAAATTTTAAGATAGAATATCGTAATATTTAATATAGTGATAAACATACCTGAAGGAGCCGCATCCTCAGTCGAACGAAGAACCAGGTCCTTGCATTGTTCCGCCATTTTCTCTGTCTGCTTCTTCTTTGTTCGCGGTCTTCGTGCACAAACGAAAGCGCTCATCTCCATGACTGAAGAATTCGGAAGAATAAACTATGGAACAAGTTTAGGAGAGAAAAAGAGACCAGTGGCTTCTCGAGCAAGAGAAGAAGAATGTCTTCTTGAGCAAAAGGATGGCTTCTCGAGCAACAGACGATTGAGGGGTTTTTCTAGGGTTTTTGCCGACCTAAGAGAAATACGAAAGGACACCCGGATCGCCACGATCACATCAATGAGACCCGCGAAGCCATAGGAACCGCCCACGTTTACAAACTTTTCTCGGAAATTTGCAATGGCTCAGTTACTAGGGTGTCGTCGAATGAGTACTACGCTGACGTCAAATTACCGCCTTTTTCAAGCATGGGTGTCGTCTCGTTAGAGCTAGGGTGTCGTGAGATCTCAACTGGGGTGTCGCGAATGATTTTCTGCCGAATTCAATTAGGGTGTCGCCGAGTTCTCTCTATGTGCACATTTATAAGACGGGTGTCGTCGCCCTAAAGCTAGGGTGTCGTGGGATTTCGTCTGGGGTGTCGCGAAGGACTAACGGCCGACTTCGACCTAGGGTGTCGCTGGGATTATCTCCGTTGTCTCTTGTTCAATCACGGGTGTCGTCGCCCTAGAGCTAGGGTGTCGTGAGATCTCAACTGGGGTGTCGCGAATGATTTTCTGCCGAATTCAATTAGAGTGTCGCCGGGTTCTCTCTATGTGGACATTCATAAGACGGGTGTCGTCGCCCTAGAGCTAGGATGTCGTGGCATTTCAACTGGGGTGTCGCGAATGATTTTCTGCCGAATTCGAACTAGGGTGTCGCTGGGATTATCTCCGTTGTCTCTTGTTCAATCACGGGTGTCGTCTCGTTAGAGCTAGGGTGTCGTGAGATCTCAACTGGGGTGTCGCGAATGATTTTCTGCCGAATTCAATTATAGTGTCGCCGGGTTCTCTCTATGTGGACATTCATAAGACGGGTGTCGTCGCCCTAGAGCTAGGATGTCGTGGCATTTCAACTGGGGTGTCGCGAATGATTTTCTGCCGAATTCGAACTAGGGTGTCGCTGGGATTATCTCCGTTGTCTCTTGTTCAATCACGGGTGTCGTCGCCCTAGAGCTAGGGTGTCGTGAGATCTCAACTGGGGTGTCGCGAATGATTTTCTGCCGAATTCAATTAGAGTGTCGCCGGGTTCTCTCTATGTGGACATTCATAAGACGGGTGTCGTCGCCCTAGAGCTAGGATGTCGTGGCATTTCAACTGAGGTGTCGCGAATGATTTTCTGCCGAATTCAATTGGGGTGTCGCCGGGTTCTCTCTATGTAGACATTCGTTAGAGCTAGGGTGTCGTGAGATCTCAACTGGGGTGTCGCGAATGATTTTCTGCCGAATTCAATTATAGTGTCGCCGGGTTCTCTCTATGTGGACATTCATAAGATGGGTGTCGTCGCCCTAGAGCTAGGATGTCGTGGCATTTCAACTGGGGTGTCGCGAATGATTTTCTGCCGAATTCGAACTAGGGTGTCGCTGGGATTATCTCCGTTGTCTCTTGTTCAATCACGGGTGTCGTCGCCCTAGAGCTAGGGTGTCGTGAGATCTCAACTGGGGTGTCGCGAATGATTTTCTGCCGAATTCAATTAGAGTGTCGCCGGGTTCTCTCTATGTGGACATTCATAAGACGTGTCGTCGCCCTAGAGCTAGGATGTCGTGGCATTTCAACTGAGGTGTCGCGAATGATTTTCTGCCGAATTCAATTGGGGTGTCGCCGGGTTCTCTCTATGTAGACATTCGTTAGAGCTAGGGTGTCGTGAGATCTCAACTGGGGTGTCGCGAATGATTTTCTGCCGAATTCAATTATAGTGTCGCCGGGTTCTCTCTATGTGGACATTCATAAGACGGGTGTCGTCGCCCTAGAGCTAGGATGTCGTGGCATTTCAACTGGGGTCGCGAATGATTTTCTGCCGAATTCGAACTAGGGTGTCGCTGGGATTATCTCCGTTGTCTCTTGTTCAATCACGGGTGTCGTCGCCCTAGAGCTAGGGTGTCGTGAGATCTCAACTGGGGTGTCGCGAATGATTTTCTGCCGAATTCAATTAGAGTGTCGCCGGGTTCTCTCTATGTGGACATTCATAAGACGGGTGTCGTCGCCCTAGAGCTAGGATGTCGTGGCATTTCAACTGAGGTGTCGCGAATGATTTTCTGCCGAATTCAATTGGGGTGTCGCCGGGTTCTCTCTATGTAGACATTCATAAGACGGGTGTCGTGAGATCTCAACTGGGGTGTCGCGAATGATTTTCTGCCGAATTCAATTATAGTGTCGCCGGGTTCTCTCTATGTGGACATTCATAAGACGGGTGTCGTCGCCCTAGAGCTAGGATGTCGTGGCATTTCATCTGGGGTGTCGCGAATGATTTTCTGCCGAATTCGAACTAGGGTGTCGCTGGGATTATCTCCGTTGTCTCTTGTTCAATCACGGGTGTCGTCGCCCTAGAGCTAGGGTGTCGTGAGATCTCAACTGGGGTGTCGCGAATGATTTTCTGCTGAATTCAATTAGAGTGTCGCCGGGTTCTCTCTATGTGGACATTCATAAGACGGGTGTCGTCGCCCTAGAGCTAGGATGTCGTGGCATTTCAACTGGGGTGTTGCGAATGATTTTCTGCCGAATTCGAACTAGGGTGTCGCTGGGATTATCTCCGTGGTCTCTTGTTCAATCACGGGTGTCGTCTCGTTAGAGCTAGGGTGTCGTGAGATCTCAACTGGGGTGTCGCGAATGATTTTCTGCCGAATTCAATTGGGGTCTCGCCGGTTTCTCTCGTATGTTTCCATCCTTCGGGTGTCGCCGCGCAAGGCTTGGGTGTCGTTTGCCAGAACTAGGATGTCTCGTATGTTTCCGTCCTTCGGGTGTCGCCGCGCAAGGCTTGGGTGTCGTTTGCTAGAACTAGGATGTCTCGTATGTTTCCGTCCTTCGGGTGTCGCCGCGCAAGTCTTGGGTGTCGTTTGCCAGAGCTAGGATGTCTTGTATGTTTCCGTCCTTCGGGTGTCGCCGCGCAAGTCTTGGGTGTCGTTTGCCAGAACTAGGATGTCTCGTATGTTTCCGTCCTTCGGGTGGCGCCGCGCAAGACTAGGGTGTCGTTTACCAGAACTAGGATGTCTCGTATGTTTCCGTTGTTCGGGTGTCATCGCGTAATGCTTGGGTGTCGTTTGCCAGAACTAGGATGTCTCGTATGTTTCCGTCCTTCGGGTGTCGCCGCGCAAATCTTGGGTGTCGTTTGCCAGAGCTAGGATATCTCGTATGTTTCCTTTCTTCGGGTGTCGCCGCGCAAGTCTTCGGTGTCGTTTACCAGAACTAGGATGTCTCCTATGTTTCCGTTCTTCGGGTGTCGCCGCGCAAGGCTTGGGTGTCGTTTTTCAGAACTAGGATGTCTCGTATGGTTCCGTCCTTCGGGTGTCGCCGCGCAAGGCTTGGGTGTCGTTTTTTACACAGACTACAGACTCCAGTATCAAGGTTTTCCAGTCCAGTAGCTGAAGTATTTTCAGCCTCTAAGCTGGAAGAAACAGAGTTCTTCTTCTTGCACAGATGCCATAAAACGTAAAATGGCGCCATGAAGGAGCGAAAGGGCATTTTCGTCCGCACGAAAAATTCAAAAAAAGCGAACAGCAATAAATGTCCGTCACGTTCAGAACGTTACGTCAAACCCCTGGCATGCCGCCTGTCATGTCATCCACGTCGGATCCACGTGGACCAATAGGAAGACGCGGTGCAGCCCACGTCAGCGTTGCTGCACCGGGACCGGTGTACAAAGTGTTTTCCTTTCTTGCATTTCACTGAGTTTGATGGGCCTTGAGCTCGCCGAATCTAGGAAATGTGCATCACCTTCGGTGCATGAAAGCATGCACCAAGTATGATGATTGATGGCCATAATGCATTGCGCGGATCAATGGGTATGTCCGGTGCATCGAAGGCTGTGCACAAAACTTTTCTGCCAAATATATTATCAACTGAATATTTTTAACATGAATTAGGCTTCTCTTTTTTTTTTCGTGCCCCTTTTTTATTAAAGAGAAAAATATGGCTATATATAACCTGTATGGCATACATTTTAAGGGAAAAAAAAAAACTAATTAAAGGATTGGCACCAGAGATAAAACAGATGGATTTGAGAAACATGCATGCATGTAGGTTGATATGAAGAAAAAATTTTGTATATAAAAATTTAGTTCAGTTGTTGTTTTTGTGACATGGGCAATGAATATGGCCACCAGATAAACGAGACACTCAAAAGCTTGAAATCTGGCTTCAATTGGGCTGATTGCTAAATGAGCCAAGCTAGTTTATAGTCATATATTATGTAAATGATAAAAAAATATATCTTAGTTAGTAAATTGAGGTATAATTTAAAAAAAAGAAAGATGCAAAAACATTGTTGCACATATGAAATTTAGCCGTTGAGTGGGCTATTCGGCGACTGATCAAGTTTAGCTGAGAATTAAATGATCGATTGGAAAATGAGTTGTGTTTGATTTAGATTGCCTTCAACCATGCGAATCGATTGGTCGGTCTTTCAATTTGCAAATTCGGTGCATTCTCTTTCGTTACAAGAAAGCAAGACGGACAAGGTCCACATCAACTTGGGTCATCACAGCCCAAAAAGGATCCAATTGGTGCATTATTCTTCTTACTTTACCACGTATAAACCACTTAACCAACTCCCAATTTCTTGATGTGGGACCCTTCCATCATCTTACTTTACCATATATAAACTTGGGAGGGTTATCACAATCTATCCCTTTACAAAGGGAACGTTCTCGTCACCAGGATCAATTAATCATAACCACAAGGCAGGTTTTTAGAGGTGGATTCTAGAGGTGGCCTCCATCACCCATGGACCCATGGATGTAGCACTTTGTCATGTATGACACTTAGCTCCTGCACTTTCGATTGGTGCGAGGCTCTAATACCATATTGTAACGACCCGAGCCCACGGCCCGTTTCGTTACAAGAAAGCAAGATGAACAAAGTTCACACCAACTTGAGCTGCCACAGCCCAAAAAAGGATCCAATTGATGCCTTGTCCTTCTTACTTTACCATATATAAACTACTTAACCAACTCCCAATTTTTTAATGTGGGACTATTGGGAGAGTTATCACACGGAGTCTAAATTGCCTCCCAAGTCTGGAGTCCGATTTTGGGACCAATGTCTCACTCGATTCATTTAATTCTTTGAAAATAATTGATCAGTTCTTCATAGTATCGTATCTAATAAATTCTATAGAGTAGTAGTACATGGTGCGGGAAGAGGGAACTTTGTTTTCGTAAAACTTAGGTCGATGGATGATTGATGAACACCATAGCCAAGGTCCTCAAAGGCTAAGCATTAAGCAAAGTCCATGTGTTTTTATTCCATCTTCCATGGCATTCTTTTTATTTTTTTTTATAATCCATTTCCCAGTTAGATCTCATAATTATGTTATTCTGTGTATAATAATAATATTCTGCACCTGAACTGGTAACGTGTTTGGTTAGCGCATGCCATGTGCCAAGCAACGTAGACCTTGCATTTTGGCCGTCCAAATGAGTTGAAAACTTTGAAAGCAATGCTATGCCCACAAATTGGTACACCTCCAGGCCACTGGTCAGGGCCCCCATCATTTCGGTGTGGCAAGAGGATCATTAATGAGGTAGTAGGCTGGAGTGTACTCGACTTCTAAAGCCATCCTTGCATATAAAACTGCTTTATTTTTATCCCAAGATACACCATCATCAAAGCATGAGTTGATATGACATAACCAAGAGAGCAGGATATAGATTCCTTCAGTCCGAGTTAAAAGGCAAATGGACATGCTTAAAGAAAAATAACGTTTGGTGGTGGCTTTAATTCCTCCCTCCAATCTCCAAAGGGAGCCAAATTTGTCACGCATCTCTCTGGCTCACGGGAGTGGAGCCCATTGGATATCCCATCCCTCTTTTAATTCCAGCCAGTAGTCCTCTGGAAGGCCTGGAACCTTCACGGCTTTATCAATTCCAATACGAGATATACCAGCATTCCGTGGATATTGGTGCTTCTTTTCTTCTTTGCCACAAGGTCAGCGAACCATGCATCTGCTTGCCAAGTGTCGGGATATTGTTGCACCGATCGGGGATTACTTTTTGAACGATTTGATATTATTATTATTATTAAAAAAATAAAGAAGCAAGTACTGCAGCAAAACTGGTTTTATAAAATAAAATATACTACTTGATTGATTTGATAATTATCACGAGGGCAAAATTATTTTATTTATTTAAAATATAGATAAAGATATGAGTTCTTCCTAGAATAATTCCTTTCTGCTAAACGGCACGGTGGGAATAGGATATAATCATCCGAACGTCGCTTATTCCAACAGCGCGCTTGGGGGCGGGATGATCCTCGCTCTCCGCTTGGAGAGCAACATATTCGGCTCTCCCTTGTTCTTCCACCTTCTAAACTCGGCCCAGGTTCCTAAACCCTCCGGTCTGCTAATCCATCGCGGTCCGATTATAAAATAAACCTAGGAGGGTCGACTTTTCCTCCGTGGAATGTCTACTAAACTTCCCGGGCCATTCCGTTGTACAAAATAAAACCGAGTCGGTTCGATTCAGTTCGTTTGCAGACCGGTTAACGGTTAAAATAAAATAAGCGGTCGCTCTTCGGTACACCGCAGCCCACCGTACCGGCCCGCTCCCTTTCGTCCACGTGCGACGCTCGTGACGGCAACGCGGTCACCGGTGGGCCAGTTGTTTTAGCCACGTGCCCCTTTGCTCGAACCCGCCCTCGCACGTGTGAAAGCCGCCTCCTTTCCCTCCGCTCTATTTCTCACCAACTTCTCTCTCCTTTCCGCTGCCTTCGAAGCGATTCCGATTCCAATTTCAATGCCAAAATACTTCAGTCCGCATTAAGATTTCGTTTCGCAATCGAGATATTTGAGGGGTTTTGATTTTAATCTCCTTGTGGTTCTTCTGCTCTTCATTGGGTAAAGCGCGTATTCTTTGTTCTGTTGGTGAGTTTTCTCTGTATGGGGAGAATGCAAGTCTCTGATCTTTTTCCTTGAAAAGAAATTACACTCTGGAGCGGTTTTACTGAAGCTTGCTCGGATTCTTTGTATTGATTGCGACTTCTTTTTCTGATCAAAATCTTATGTTTCGAGTCTCTCTTTGATCTATGTCGAATTTTCTGGTCCATTTCTTTATTTGAAACAAATCTACTTTAGAGCCTTTCTAGGGTTTGTTGTCTCCACTTCATTGGAACCCATCTTTTCTCATTCTTTTATTCCTTTTCAATGATAACTTAAATTACAGTCGTTTTAGAACTATTTTCTCGATCATTAGTATCGTAAGAACTGAAATTTGTTACAGGAATTTGATTTTCCTGGCCCTGTGAGCGTGTCGAAATAGTTCTTGCAATTTAATTTATTTTTGAGAGTAATTTTCCGAATATTCGAATCGATTTTTGTTGCTATCCATCAATCCTTTGGACCATCTTGATGATGTTTGTACTAAAAAGATAGGAATTTTTTTTTCTTTTTTTTTTTTTTTGCGCGCGCGTGTGGCAGAGGGTGGACTGGAAGCATCAATGGTAGTTGTTGATATTGTTCGTTCATAGATGATGCATGGGGATTTCCCTGACCAAAGACAGGAATGAAAATCTCCGCTCTACTGACGTCTGCTGGCATCAATATAGGGCTGTGCGCACTGTTATTGTCACTGTATTCTGTCCTGAGGAAACAGCCTGGGAATGTTAGTGTGTACTTTGGGCGGAGGCTCGCTCAAGAGCACGGTCGGTGCAGGGACTCGTTTTTGGAGAGATTTGTGCCCTCTCCCAGCTGGATAGTGAAGGCTTGCCAATATACAGAAGAGGAGATCCTGTCCATTGCTGGGCTGGATGCCGTGATATTTCTTAGATTAGTTGTTTTCAGGTGATTGGGAATCATATACTTTTCTAGTTCATGTCTTATGATTTCTTTCTTTCTGTACTGCTTCTTCTTTTTGCATTTCATTTTCATCTGCATCTGTCTTTGGATGACTGAAAACAAACTGTTCAAGAATTGTAACTGCAAGGTTTCATCTTGACTAGCAAGCTGACTTTGGTCCGGCAGTTGCATCTCTCTTCGAGATTCCAGGTTCAAATCTTGGGAGGTGTTTGCCCAAGTAGTTGACCTGGTTAATTCCCACATCTTTTCTTTAAAATTATTAATGGTTGCCACACCATTATTTCCATATGAATATGATCTAATTTGTTCCTTTTTCCTCCCTGGGGCAATGTTTTGTCTTGGTAATGTCTTGTTTAATTCAGAAAAATATCGAACTATTCTGTGGGTAACAGTGAACAGTACTGGGAAGCTCTCTAACTACAGAGTGAAACTACATCTCACCTGTCTAATGCCCATTATGGCCATATCCTGAAGGATAAAGTAAGGAAAATGAAATAAATGATGTTTCATTTCAGTGAAAGGTTCATGCTATTTTCATGTACTAATTTTAACTTGTCTAAATGTATTTTCATAGAAAAAATTCTTCAAGTGCTCTTTTAAATTCCAATCTGTAAGAGAGAACTTGCTATCATATGCAATTTGAGAAAATATCACTTAATTCTTACATTTTTCCAGAGTATAGGCTATTTATGGAGTTAACTGCAAACAGGCCTTGGGGTGAATATTTCAATGTGATTGATGGTGGTCTTTTGGCTTGAAGTATGCAAGGAGTAGAAGAGACATCTGATGGTGCATGGTTTATTTCCTATTCAAGATCAGTCAATGCAGTTACAGTTATCTTTGCAGGGAGAAAAACCTTGGAACACTATAAAGTTTAAGTTGAACATGGCACTTTTTGAACATGGCTTTGGGGTTTTACTTCAGTGATGCTGTTAGTGGTATCTGAACCTTAGGGATCGTGCTGTTTTAATCTGTCAATCATACTTAATGCAAAATTTAATAGGGAGGTTGTGAGGATCGCTGCAGATAATGGAAATACGATCATTATATGTTAGCTGCAGAGAGAGTGTTAGGCTTAAAACTTCTCGAGGTTTTTGTTACATCATCCCCAGTTCCACTAGGCCCACCCTTTAGACATGCTTTCCAACTTGCTTTTTAAGATCAAAGTACCTTGTATCTCCTCCAATTTCAGTAGCTATACAAGCCTGAAAATGATCACCACTCCACCCCTTAATGTGGAGCTCATAGCTCTTCTTTTGGACTTTGTGTTCAGCCCATGTCTATTATAATCATATATTATTGGAAAGCATCAGATTCTTGGAAAATAATTTTAAAATCATCTTATTTAGAATGTATTTATTTCTATTAAGTGTCTATCATGAGAAGAAAAAGGGAAATTCTTTATTTAAATTGCATATGTAGTTGTTGGCTCAATTTCTTGATCAACCAGGTAGCTTTTTAAAAAACCTTTTTGACAACCAGAGTTCTTTTTATTCCCCAAATATCTTCATTAGCTGATGCCATATTTGGAAAGAGTTTAGCGATCATTTACATCTAAGGACTATAAGATAATTCATATTTTGATTGAGATGGATGGGCATTTTTTTTTCTTCTTTTTGTAGGATAACTATAAGACTAGCATAAAAATGATCAATTTTGATTGTAGCATACCTATCAAGTTGAAATAACATTTTATAGGATAACTATAAGACTAGCTATACTTTATGGTATGATATGTTAGGAAGTTAAAAAATTATATGTATAAAAATGAATATGGCTGCAATGAGAATGTTGGGATAGATTTATGGTAATACAAGAAAAGATAGAATGGAAATAAAATTATTTGTAAAAGGATGGTGGTTGCACCAATTGAGAACAAATTGGGGAATGATGGCTTAGATGATTTGAACATATGGAACATAGACCTAGAGATGTACTTGTACAAATGACTGATTTGGTATATGTAGAAAGAAAAAGAGGTAGAGGTAAATCGAAAATTATATGAGAGGAAGCGATGAAGAAAAATTTAAAATCTTTACATCTTATAGAAAATGACTTAAAATTGAACAAAATGGATAAAAAGGATTCATATAGTCGATCTTAAGTTGTTTGCAATTAAGGCTTTGTTGTTGTTGTTAGTAGTAGTAGTGGTAGTGGTAGTATTTTGCTTTTTCTAATTATTGTGAACGTTATTGATGGTCATCTTCCTTGTTATTAGCCAACTCAAACCAACTCAGTCCATCTTGTAGTAATATGATTATGAACCTAAGCATATAATATTGAGCTTTGGTTGGGTTCGGTTATGGGCATCAGCTTCTTAGGTGATGTCAGTTGGGGTTTTGGGTCAAGGGTGTTTCATATTGGGTTGGCTTCTGACCCGACTTGACTTGCCTGAGTGATGCCCATACTCTTAGGTCAGATTTATGCTTGGACCTATCATTTGACTTTCTAATTTGTGCTCTCATGAGTTACATGCCTATTTTGTGCTTATGCTAGGGATTTTTCTCATACTAGGACAAGATCTGGGCAGTTCAAATTAAGCTTGGTTTATTTCCAGCTCAAGTTAAAAGAGGTAGATTGGGAGACATGAAAATTAGGAATCTATATTGTGTTATTTGCTAATATTAATGGCTTTGGAAGGGGGTGAGCCTATGCATTGAAAAATTTCAATAGACAATGTTTAAACTTCTCATAAGATTAAATTCTTGCTAAGTAACCCGTAATTCCTTGTATCAGTGTTGTCATGTCCTAGCGTCAACCTTTAATCATTTATACATCATCTTATTTTGATTAAATGTTATCAAAGATGTAAAGTAGCCCGGGTTCATCTTCTATTTCATATTCTTGGTTTTAACTAGCAATTAGTGTTATTATATGTTTTCCTATCATAATTCATATGTAGGTGTCATACTTCCAATTTTTTATTCCTGACTATTACGCTCACTACTGCTATGAACATTACTTCTACAGTATCCGGATCTTTTCCATTGCTGCTGTCGTGTGTATATTTGGAATACTCCCAGTGAATTATTTTGGACAAGATATGCAACATCATGTGCGCATTCCTTCAGAATCTTTAGATGCATTTACCATCGGAAATGTGAAGACAAGGTCACAGTGGTAAGTTGGAACTTTTTATATGTTGGTTGCTAAAGTACTGATCTTTAAGGTTGTTCATTCTTGATTCATCAAGTCTCTAAGATCTCCTTAGGGTATGGTGGATGCTTCATATTTATTGTGCACTGATGAAATGTATAATTATTAATTGAGCATATTGTGTTGAAAATGTTTCTAAGGTGTGTAAAATGCAATATGCGCACATCATATAAACTTGATTTTGTTTTCTTGTTAAGATGTGCCAAAATTCTATTTCAGATATCAATAAGTAGACACTTGTTTCAGCTCCATGCAAATTTACTTGCACCTAGCTATATACCATTTTACTGGTTTGCACCAACTTTTAGACAGGAATTTAAAAGTCTTACATTTGAAAGAAAAGATATTGTTTGAATAGTTTCTGTTGGTTATTAATTGAATAAGTAGGCGTTGGATGGACTCCAGCTAAAAATAAAAATTTGGTTTCAATATATATCTAAACAAAATGTGGGAGCAGTTTTTCTTTCACTGCATTTCACAATTTTTTCCAGCCTCTTCTTTGTTTTTGTGTTTTTATTGCTGAGCGTTCCCATTTCTGTTGATCTTTCTGATTCATGCAATATAGCTAACATTGCTAGACCTTGGTGCCCTATTAATTAGATTGATGGTCCTTGAGAATCATTGGGCTTCAAAGATGTGAATGTTAATCAGGCTGGCTGTTTCGCATTATTGGGGTTGATCGGCGGCTAGTTATACAATGCCAGAAAGCCTGCCATGTTTGCACTGCTTATCATCTCCTGTATCTTGGATTTCTTAAGAACCAAAATTTGAAACTTGAAACATTATTAATTGCAAAAAAGATGATGAGGATAATTAATAAGTAATGAGATGCAAGCATCCTTTGGAGATGTTATGTTGGTTTCAAATCTCCATATTGAGTGCCATTATTTTTCTATGATATAATTGAGAATTTCCTGATACAGGCAAATTGATATCTGAATTTATGTTTCTGTCACATCATTGTTGTAATTTATTTCTCATGCTTTTCAGGGATAGAAACTGTTCTGTCCTTTAACTAAATTTATAAACCAAATTTTCTGAGGGCTATATATATATGTATATGTGTATTCATATGTGAGTGTACACACGCGCGTGCTTATATATTCATATTCATTCCTGTAAAACCTTAATGTAAATAAAAAAAGGATCCTGGTGGAATGACAGTGAATGAGAACTAGTTATTTTTCTTTTCAGTGGTAGAGTTCATCTTATGTGTATCACTAACAGAGGCTTCTGCGACAATTTATTGCAGGCTTTGGGTCCATTGCCTTGCATTGTATATCATATCTTGTTCAGCTTGTGCACTTCTTTACTTTGTAAGAACTTACCTCCTTTTACCCAAATTCTCTGAAGTCTGCACTTGCTTTCTAAAATTTAAGTTCTTTAACAAGTTACATGGTATTTCTAACAATGATTTCTGCATGACTTAGGAATATAAGAGGATTTCTAGAATGAGGCTGGTCTATTTTACTCGCTCGCATCCAAATCCCAGTCATTTTACTGTTCTTGTTCGCGGTATCCCAAAGTCAGCTGCAGAACCATTATCTGATGTGTCAAGAATTTCTTCACAAAGTATCATGGATCGAGTTATTTATCACATCAAATGGTTTATCGGGTCGGAAAAGTTCAAAAAATTATGGTGCGCAACATTTTATACCTATAACGATAAAGTGTCGTAAGTTTTGTTGTTGCTGGATGATTATGTGTTCCTTTTGAGTTTGTATGAAGTGCAATATTTTTTTGGTTTATATATGGGATTTCAGGCTGAAGACTAGTTGATGAGATATGTTGGTGTTTGATTCTACATGAAACCTTGTGTTCTTTTTTCATGGTTTGCCATACTGGTTGGTACTGCTTGGTATGGGGTATTCCATATTGCCCTGGTAGGGTATCAAAAATCAGTACACCTCTCATACCATGTACCAAAGTCTGTAGATACTCGGTATGATTTGTACTGGTTGGATACTGGTATAGGTCGATGCAGAGACTACAAACCATGCCTTTAAAAAAAAAAATTTTAATGGCATTTTTTCTCTATTAATGATATGTGGTGAATTTTCATGAACTGAAGTTCAGAATTCTTGCTTATCTAGCTTGTTTTGTTCTTCTGTATGCTGCATGCTTGTGGTTTTAGTGGTATGCCAAATAAGAAATTTCAAATTTGATAAATTCTTGTGCATTCTTTCAGTCAATTGTAACTTCTTGAGAGGTATATTTATGATTATGTGTTGTCTGGTCTTGGAAAGTTGAACCAGTCTCAGACAAAGGTTTCATGGTAAAGAAATGTGCAAGTTCTCGGTGGAAGAGCAAGAAGGGGGAATTTGTTATCTTTTCCATGGTTCTGTGTTTTCCTTTATTGTCTGGTGGCTTTTAGCTTTTAAGCTGATACAATCAGAAGAACAGTAAGAAGAATGTGGGTATGGAGATTTTGAAGTTTTGTCACTCAGTGAAGTTAATGAATCTTCCCCAAAATCTCTCTCAGATGGTTAAGTTTGAGTTGATTTAGGTGCTTCTTCCTTTATTTTGGGGACATCATGCTGGAAATTTTCTTAAAGACGTTAGCCCTTTAATATCAAAGTTTCTTAATGATTAACTTTAGGATAGCCATAACCATCAAGACTTCTTGTTTTTGTTGTTGTTGCGGAGCACCTTCCACCTAGGTCAACATAAGTTCTTCTGGTGAGCTTTTAACAGTAGTAATCATCATGGAAAAATTTTAGGATCTTAGACAAGAAGGAGATCATGGTTCTAGACTATTTAATTAGTTGAAATCAGATTTTTTGAGTTTGAGTTGGAGGACTAGGGATGGTGAATATAAGGGTAGGACTTGACACTTGTTTCTGGGCGTAACAAATAAGCATCAGTTTTGATAGATGCTTCGGTAGGACACCTGCTTCGTGAATTCTCCAAATTGCTACTTCATGTCCTCCATAACCTAATTTGCCCTTGCTTTCAGGCTATGTGGAGGGAAGGAACAATGACTGCCAGCTAAGTTTCAGATTGGTGCTCCTTAGGGGCATATATCATATATATTATTTAAAATTTGAAGATGCTGAAGTTTAATGGAAAGGATTATAGAAAGCTGCAGCATCTTACATTATCTATTAAAACCTTCAAGGCACAGCAGGTACACTTGTACTTCATAATAGGTCTATTACAACATTTACTAAAATCAAGATTTTATCAATATTTCTGTTTGAGAACAAATTTAATCTAATGTAGCACCCAGACATAACTTTACTAGCAAACTGAATATAGCACATGTTACATGTGCTGTATATTGTCTAACTTCTATACCTGACTTTTGATTCCAAACTTTTTTTGTATGTG
The DNA here is from genome assembly GCA_900491605.1 of Calamus simplicifolius. Classification (NCBI taxonomy): domain Eukaryota; kingdom Viridiplantae; phylum Streptophyta; class Magnoliopsida; order Arecales; family Arecaceae; genus Calamus; species Calamus simplicifolius. The sequence continues at coordinate 883,111 of UESW01004386.1, forward strand.
AACTAGAAATGCAGAGGCGTGTGTATTATGTGTTATTGTATTAAACTAATTAGTAGAATTCCACTATGCAATATTTATTTAGACCTGAATGTGACAAGGAATGATAAGAACTGCAATTTTTTCATCCTCATAATTTTAAATTTGTGAGCATTGACAGTCCAGAAGCAAGTTAGGCTGATGTTTAGGGTATGTTTGGTTGCAAGTTTGACTAAAACAAGTTTACAAAATATGTGAGTTTTACAGAAGTGGCTGTTTGGTTGCTTTTCATAAAACCCGTTTTGCCAAAATCAGGGAGTCATAAAGCCTGTAAAATGAGTTTATGAAAACAGATCACCTCTGTTTCATAAAACCCATTTTAAAAGAATAATGTTCTATGTAATGTGTTTAGAAAAACCCATAGACACTAAACAGCACCTTAGTGCTGCTGCTAAAAGTAATTATGCAAAAGTCTAGCCAAAATTTTAAAGTTTTGCTTGTTCCTTTGATATGGCATTGGGCAATATCAGTATCTTGTGTGGATGGATGAGAGTTTCATGGATATATTTAGGATATTTTTCTTTTTTGATGGTTAACATATTGATATATTCTTTTTCTTTAGAAATTCTGCATCACCTTGCAGGGTTCTTTTTATTGGACAAGATTTTTTTCTAGTATGAATTATGGTACAAATATGAGAATAACTAAATTAAGAATTAGTTAGTACCAATTACACATGGATGTGTTCAATGTTTCTCTGTGCGTGTGTGTCAATGATGATTGATTCTCTAATTTGCAGACAAAGGCGGAGAAAGTTTACAAGAAGTTTGCACACTTAAAGGATACTGCTTTTGACCAGAGATGCAGACCTCATATATATAGATGTGGTCTTTGTGGGGGAACGTCAAATGCTTTCCCATTCTATCGTAATGGATTTGATCTCAGCATGAGGAAAACTGATCTTGGCCATTCACATCCTAATACAGAAGAGAAGGTTATACTTGACATCATAAGCTGGAATTTCTTTGCTCTCTTCATGCATAGATTATTTTTTGTGTTATGCAGTATGACTGAATGCCTTTTTTTTTTCTTTCAAAATTTAATGTGTTTGTTGTGTGAAATCATGTTCTTTAGACTTCTATTTGAGTAGTCTGTTCTCTTACTCAACCTCTGCTGTAGTGGCAAAAGGCTTAGAAATTTCTGGCTAATGGAAGCTAGATATTGCAATACTAAAAGAAAAAAATTGTTAAGTGATTGAGGCATGATATAGTATTGTGATAACTTGCTTGAAGAACAAAGATAGCAGTTGTTGTGATAACATGTTTGAAGAAAAAAGATGGTACTGGGATTTGGATGTGTAAAAATGTTTGGAAGAAGTTCAGGCTTCCTAAGAGAATTTGGATGTAGTTCTGAGAAAGATATTGCTATGGGGAAAATCGTGGACAATCTGACTGTTGGTAAGAACAAATTTGTGACAAATCTTTGATTTATTATATAGCTGCCAGGAGTTTTGGTCTCATATCTGCTTTCTTGTCATGCATGTAAGATTAGCCTGCCACTTATTTTGTCAAGCTTTGTTGCCTTTCAAGTGCCTTGTTTATGAAGATAGATGGCATATGAATCTGTTTCCTTTTATGAACCCTTTTATGAAGATAGATGAAATATGAATCTGTTTTCTTGAAGGACAACCACCAGTCGTCTATTTTGGTATTATGAGACTGTTTAGTCATTGGGATTGCCTATTTAAGATAATCTATCAGCAGATGGAATTTGATGCTAGATAAGATGCATGTAAGAGAGGAAGTATGGAGGGATTGGGGAAGCTTTGATCCCCTAGCGTTCTTTTAAATAAAATAAATCACCTTTTTAGTGGATCACACTGGTCCTGTAAAATCCAGGACTGTGAATGATTGGGGGCTGGCAAAGGCCTCCAACTTCTGCGTACTGTCCTTTCTCACTAGAAACTTTCATCTGGTAATAAGTTAAATGTGGACAGACAGTTTCAGCATCCAACCTGGCCTTAGAATTCTGTATAACTTGCTTTGTGACTTTTCACCTTTTAATATCTTCATGAACTAACGTATCTAGGTTGCTGTTAGAAGTGAGGTGGTCCTATAGAAGTCCCTTGTTCTTTTTCTAGCAAGTTCAACTTCTTAGTGTTCCCTCCCTTAAATAATTTTTTTAATTTTTATTTTTATTGAAAGGAATGGATTAGCTTAAATATGTTCAAGCTTCAAAATGTTAAGAGGTTGCATTGGAGAAAAACATTTTCATAGATCAGATAGTACATAATTAATGTACAACAATCCAGAATTTTACTTAAAAAGGCTCGCCAACATAGTATCATTTAGGCTTTTGATCCTATACAAGTATTCAAGATCTATTAGTATATAGCCGATGTTGAACTAAATACATAACAGCGTAGGCCCATATACTCATCTTATTTAAACCTTGGGCATCTTTGTTAGGCTAATGGTCCAAATTTAAATCCAATCAAATTCAATTACAATCACAAACACCATAATTGGCCAGTACTTAGCCTCAAAAGAGCTTATGTGTGGTGTCTCCTAGTCCGCATGGGACGTGAATGGGGTTTGTTCCAATATTATTTGTAATAACTCAGGACCTCACACAGGCTAGTTAAAAGGTATTATTTGGGTTTCTTGGTTTTATACAGGTATGTTAGATTTGCTTAGTACAAAGTTGATTGGGACTCAACAAATGCTAGCACAATCTCTCACATTATATATATCCACATGAATGTTCACATGCCTACACATGTGATCAGACTATTACTTATTAGAAAGCACTCAGCTTTGCTTCTGTTTCCACATATTAACTCAGATGAGGTAACTAGTGATATTTTAATTGGACAATTATTCTGTAATTGCAATTCATTGTTTTTTCAATCTTCGATGCAGGAGTGTGCTGCTGCATTTGTTTTTTTCAGAACTAGGTATGCTGCAAGTGTTACTTCACAAGTTCTTCAAACATCAAATCCTATGTTTTGGGTCACCAATTTGGCTCCAGAACCTCATGATGTGTATTGGTCAAATCTTTGGCTACCATATAGACAGCTTTGGATTCGCCGGATAGGAATTCTTCTGGCTAGCATTGTTTTTATGTTTTTGTTTCTAGTCCCAGTCACATTTGTGCAAGGATTATCTCAACTAGATCAATTGCAGCAGCGGTTCCCTTTTTTGAAAGGTCTATTGAAGAAGTAAGTATCATATCATTTTTCTATTTCTATGAGTATGCTATCTTCATATGGCTCTGGTTCTTAATATTTCATTTATAGCAGCTGGTGCCTTTCATGTGACTGAATAGCAAACAAACTTTATATGGAACAACATCTTGTGTCCTTTGCATTTTTCCCTTTTTGCTGCAACATCAACTACTGGTTTTTCGTTTTTATATTTTACTCTGTCAACTGCCCTTTTTTACTTCTATTTTTATTTTGTCTGTTTAACTAGTCTTGTTATTTAGAATATTGCTACCATTTAGATTTTCTTAGCAGCAAGCATCTTACAAATGATTCTTATTATATTCTTCTGCAGGACCTTTGTAAGCGAACTAGTAACCGGATACCTCCCTAGTGTCATTTTACAGTTATTTCTTTATACTGTCCCCCCTACAATGATGCTATTTTCTGCCTTGGAAGGACCTATTTCTCATAGTGGGAGGAAAAGAAGTGCATGTTTGAAAGTCTTGTACTTTACCATCTGGAATGTATTCTTTGTCAATGTCTTGTCCGGATCTGTCATCAGTCAGCTGAATGTCATATCTAGTCCAAAGGAAATTCCTACCCAGCTTGCTAAAGCTGTACCAAGGCAGGTAATTGTTATTCTTGATGTTGAAATAAGTAAGATATGGAGCCTGACTTATTCATTTATCCTCTCTAATATCACATCATTATTTACTAGATGACAATTTTCCTCATTTTCCTTGATCCCCATGGTGATCTGCCCTGAATTGTTGGAGATGGAAATTTTTCTTCCCATAGGGACGGGGATAGGAAAAATGCTATCCTTATAAATGGGGATGGGGTAGGGATGGAGAGGATGCTCCTTATTTCATGGGGTCCCTGATCCCCACCCCATGAGGTCTCAATATACTTTATATTATTTTGTTATTATTTTATTATTTTAATATTTTAAATATAGCCCAATTTATAATTCTTAAATAGCTTAAGACTACATGCGTTCACCTCTTTTATACTTATTAGGATTTATGATTGGATATATTTGTCTCTTGTAGAATAGCTCATGATCACAAACTTATGTTATTATGCTATTTCAGATTATGATTTAATATATTTTTTATGAATTAGTGCATGAATTTTGCAATTATCTCAACTTAACTCAACTCATCTAAGCCTTTTTCAACTACATAGGGTCGGTTACATGAATCTGCTTCCTCCACTCTGCTTTATTCAGGACCAAGTCGACATTCAAATTACAAATAGTTATATAGTAAATTTATTTAAATCTATTTCATTTGTCACATGAAACTCAATATTTTATTTTTATTTTTAAATATAATGAGTAAAATTAATATTAAATAATAAATATTTTAATATCAAAATTAGGACGGTAGGATAGGGATCTTCGTGAGAATGAAAATAGAAACTTTATTAAAAATAAAGTAGGTGGGGACCGGGATCTACGGGGATGGGGATCCTCATGGGGATGTGGATGGGGAAGTTTCTGTCCCTATTGATGGAGATGAGGGGCTATAATAGTGGCAAGGATGGGGATGAAAAGTGGTTTCCCGCTTCTGTCCCACCCTATTGCCATCCCTGCCATTAGTAAGAAAGAAATTTATATTTCAAGTATTTTTCTCTTTGATTGCAAGACACTTATGATAGATGACTTTGAGTTTGAGCTTTTTGATGTTAGTACTTATATTATGCGCACCAACACCCCCTGCCTAAAAAAAAAAAAAGAAGGTAGAGCTATGCTTCATTTTATGTATTTTTTTTAAAAAATTTTGATGTCATATATAGTTCTTGATCAAAAACTTATCTGCCTCTTGATGGATGCAGGCTACCTTTTCATTACTTATGTTCTGACTTCAGGTTGGGCAAGTTTGTCTTCTGAAGTAATGCAACTCTTTTCCCTTGTCTGGAACTTTTTTAAGAAATATGTATTTGGATGGAAGGATGATCCAGCTTCTGTTCCGACGTTTCCTTATCACACTGAAGTGCCAAGAGTTCTCTTGTTTGGACTGCTTGGTTTCACTTGTGCAGTGTTGGCACCATTAATATTACCTTTCTTGCTGGTGTACTTTCTGCTTGGCTATGTTGTGTATCGCAACCAGGTGAGAGCTTGTGCACACCATTCATTTTGTCAGTCATAAGCATATAAGCATGCAGTGCATATGGAGTTTTATAATCTGTCACAATCATCTAAGCATGTAGTGCATATGGAGTTTTATAATCTGCACCATACTTTTCGTTTCCCATGCTAGAACTTTTTTGTGTGTGTTAATGATATGCCTTTTCTTTCCAGTATATAACCAGTAAAATTATGTTGGTAGTTGTGCTTTTGGTGTTATTTCCTTTTGGGTTACAGCAACTTCTTATTAGCAGCAATTAAATGCATAAAGAGATGTTTTCTTTTCCCTGTGTATTCTTAGAAAGAGCACCTGTTGATCTTCATCAGCAATGTGACGTAGATGATTGATGGAGAATACCTATGAGTTTGTAACGCCACAAATAGAGGGGAATCTTCACCTATAGGCTGTTGATTTTCACATTTTGTGATCTTTGCATTCCATATGATCCAACCCTATATTTCCTTAGGTCGATGATATGCTATATTTTCCTCACCTCTTTTTTTTGATGGGAGAATGAAGAAGTCAAGAACTTCCCATGATTTATTTATTAGAGATCATATATATATATATGTATATATAAAGGAAGATAGACTAGCCTACTTTCCGAAATTAATTGATCATTGAGGACCGTTAAGATCAGAAAAGTTGTTGAGTGAATGAAGGGTCAATCCCGAAAACGGTGTCTGCCTTATTTTAGTATAGATATTTGGCAGCTAATAACTAATTTGAATGAGAACTAGAATTGGAGTGTGACTAGGAGTTATAATGGGCACTTTTCTAAGGTAAATTGAGATTGGATTGGTGTTCAGTGTAATAAGGTTTTTTTTTCAAAAACTAGCCTTCAATCCCTCTATTTAAAGCCCTATTCAAAGCCTTTAGCCTCTTACACTACCTCCTTATGCCTTTCTACTTTCTTTTGTTTACGGCACCACTCATATACAGCTAGAAGCATTATTGAAAAACTATAGATATATATATTGGCTTAACAAACTTTTGTCTACTATTATTGAAGTAGTTATTCTGGTCTGAATTTCAATTTTACCCTTGCTTTTCTATAAATTCCTTTCTTAAGAAGAGATGCCCTCTCCTGATCCTTTTGCTTCCAAATTTTAGCCAGCGTATATGTGCACCCAGTCAATGCTGTCCATGACCAGTGTCATTGGCATAGTTAATGCTTTATAGTGTATGATAATACCTGGTTAGCATTTAAAAAATAGTGGCCTTTGTCCTTTTTCGTTCAGCTGGCCTCTCTTTCATGAATTAGACATTATCATTTTAATGGTTTTTTTTCTGTTAAACTAAAGTTTCACTATAAAAATTTAACATGAGAATATAAGACTATCATTCGTTATGTTACCCTCCTTATTTTTGAAATGAATTGGTGAAACACCATTACTTTAATCATTTAATCATCACATCACTCAATTTTAGGTCCATAGATTTGATGAAGCCTCCACAAATCCATGGATATAAAAGGAGGTATAGACCCTTCCTATGAAAGCAGCACTCAAAATAATACTTAGCTTTCTTGGGCTGTTAACAGTCCTGAAGAGTTGAACCCTCAACTTGCAGCCTGCTTTGCTAACCAGTCAGCAACTTGGTTGTCTTCTCTATTAACATATGTAGCGATGATATAGGATAAGCCTTGTGATGCCTTTTGGATGCCATGGAGAATAGGGAGATAGGGGATTTTAGTTCTATGATTAGAGTTTATATATGATACAACCATGGAAAAGTCAACCTCGATCCATAGGCAAGAGGCTTCAAACATAGCAAACACAGCCATGGCACCCTCTCATGCAAATAATATACACTATGGGATATCATCTTGAATATATTTAGTTAATTCATCCATAACTAGTGCAAAAAGATACGGACTTAAGGCAGATCCTTGATGTAAACCTATAGTAATTAAAACTCATTAGTTTCTCCTATTATTGTTTTAATAATAGTTATTGCTTTATCATACATATCTTTTATTAATTCTATGTACCTTTTGATAATTTCTTTTTTAAAAAAAATTACCATTTTATTTCTTTAGGTACTCTATCATATGCTTTTTCTAAATTAATAAAGCTATATGAAGGTCTTTCTTTTTTTTCTATACCTCTTTATCAATCTCCTTAATAGATAAATAGCTTCTATGGTCGATCTTTCAAGTATAAATCCAAATTGATTATCTGACACCAAAGTTTCAGCTTTTATTTGATTTTTTATCACTCTCTTTCATAATTTCATTGTATGATTTTCAACTTAATCCCATTATAATTTGCATAATTTTGAATATCTTCTTTATTTTTGTGTATGGGTATTAATATGCTTTTTCTCTAATTATCTAGCATTCTTTTAGTTGCTACAATCCTGTTAATTAAATTAGTTAATCACATGACTTCAAAATCTCCTAAGCCTTTCCAAACCTCAATAAGGATTGTCTTGCCCGTAATGCCTTTGCTTTTTTATTTTACTCAAAGCATTTTTAACCTCAAGCATGCTAAATCTACGAAAAAAATTATTTTTATTTGTTACTCCTAGGTTATCACGTTCTTCTACCCTTAAATTTGCTAAATTATTTTTATTTATATTTTTTAAAAAATAATCTTTTCATGCTTCTTCTTTTACTAAGACTTTCATCTTCATCTTTAACACATTTAATATAGTTAAAATCTTTTTTTTTTAGTTTTGCTAGTTTATATATAGTCTTTTCACCTTCTTTCGTATTTAGTCTATTGTATAAATTATCATAAGTTTAATTTTGGCTTTACTTATCACTTTTTTAGCTTCTTTCTTTGCATCCTTATATTTTTTAAGACTTTCTTCATCCCTAGTCTCTTGCCAAATTTTATGTTTATCCTTTTAAGCTTGATGAAACTTAAACTTCTTATTCCACCATCAAATTTCTTTTCTTAATAATCCTATCCCTTTTGATTTTTCTAGAACCTTTTTGCTACGTTTTTTTTTAATGTATTTAGTTGCTTTTTTTCACATTAAGCTGGGATCACTATCTATAATCGTAGTCATTTCTCTTATTAACTTTTCTTTAAATAATTCTAATTTTTTTCCATTCAAATTTTACCATTTAATTTTTGATTAATAGTTTTACGTTTTACTCTAGATTTCATTTTTATCCATACATTTGCTACCATTATCCTATATTATGAAGTTAAAACTTTCTTCTGTAATAATTTTACAGTTTTTATGTTATTTTATCCACCTTCTTAGTTAAAAAAGTCTATTAGTAGATCCACTTTTAATATTATTAAATGTTTTTCTCTTTTTGAAATAAGTGCTTGCTATTGTGAGATCATACACACTGTAAAATCTAATATGCTCATGTCATATAAACTAAATATTAAATAATTTTTATCTAGACACTACTAATATGGTCTTAATCACATAACTAGTGCTGTCTTCGTTAAAATGTATGCCATACCGATCCATACTGTATTATACTGTTAACTATCAGTATGGTACTAAATTTCAATTTGGTATGAACTAAACCGATCGAAGTGGAACCATCATGTACTGCATGGTATTGGCTCATACTGCTCAGTATTGAGTTGTATTATGGTTAAGAGAGAAAATAATTAGCATTATGGCTTAATACAAGATGCGTATCATATCGTATCGATCTGTACCATATTGAATCAATAATGTATTGGTATGATTCTTAGTACTGCTTTGCAAACCTTGGCATGTTGTCTTACACCATAAGATAACTTTGCTATAGGGGATGCTAGGAAACATTGTCGGAGGAAGTAAATGTGCTGTAACCAGTAGGGCACCTAGTGATGCATCAAATGAAGAGAAAAGGTTGGAGATCTAAGAGGTTTTTTACAACCCATATTTTAATATATTTGCCATGCCAGATATTGTCATTATGTATAGGGTTGATGCATAATATTACCAGCCCAATAACAGAGACATTGTTGTCCCAGTACGAGTACTAAGGTTTCACATTGTGCAGGTTGTCCCCATTTTGACAGTCATTCTAAAATTAATATTAAAATGATTTTCATGTGAAATCAATTATTTTTCTATGAATATATTTTAAATAAAAGTAGACTTGGCTATATTTGAATGTGGTAAAGTTTAGGATCCAATCACCTTTTCCACCCTTGGATCCATACGGATTCTGGATTCATCTCACCTTTTTTTACTTTTTTTTTTTCTTCTTTGAGATTCGTGAAAGGTGTAGATCTAAGGATGATGAAGGTGACCGGATTTATGCTTAGCTACATTTGAATGTAATCAAGTTTGCTTCTTTTTAATAACCAATTATCATAACCTTTAGTTAAATCTTTGGATTATAACCTGCCTACTTGATTTTGTTAGTTGGCTTTTGTTTCTCCGAGCAATGTGTGCCAAATATTTGAGTCTATCATTTATTGCTGAGATGGACTAAATACTAATTGAATGTCTTTTGATCTTCCAAATTTGCAGATTCTTAATGTGTACTGCTCAAAATATGAAACTGTGGGGCTAATGTGGCCCACAATGCACAACACAACAATCTTTTCTCTGGTGCTTGCACAGATAATTGCCCTTGGGGTCTTTAGCATAAAAGAATCATCAGTTGCCTCAGGTTTCACCATTGTTCTAGTGATCCTTACACTCCTTTTCAATGAGTATTGCAGGCAGCGTTTTCATCCCTTATTCAAGAGTTTCTCTGCGCAGGTTGGTCCATGTTCTTTATTGTAATTGACACTGTTCATTAATTGGAAGGATCCGCTTTCATGGATGGGGGAATCATGCTATAAATAGTATAAAAATGCAACAAAAGGGGGCTCTAGCCTACATCTTGTTAGGTTTGATGAGAGTTTTTTTCCCGAATTTTAGAATAGGGTGGGGTTACCCCCACCGAGCCATCCAGGTGTAGGCGTGTTCTGAGCCGAAGTCATGGGTTACCACAGCCCAATGACTCACCAACTGCACTAGTTGGCGCACACAGCACACAGCATAATGTTTATGGTCTACCCAATCGAGGAGCAATTCAAATAGGTTTGTGTCATAGTACCTTTTAGGGTCACGGCTGCCTAATTGATTCTCAAAATGACTGTTTAAAAGGTCACAGCAACCTAATTGATTCTCTAGAGAACTGTTTGGTTTTAGTTTCTGGTTTTGTCCATTGGATTGCATTAGGCAATCCAAGTTCTCTGGCAAAATTGGCAGGCTAGTAGGTGGTGCTTAAGTTAGCTACCATTGCGATAGCAAATTTCTTTATCTGAGTAATGTACTGGTAATGGCAGGATCTTATTGAGATGGATAAAGAAGACGAACAGAGCGGGAGGATGGAAGAAATTCACCAACAGCTGCATCCAGCTTACTGCCAGTTTCCACCTAACACACAGGATGTATGTGATGTAGAAGTTGAAGGCCCTAGTGAAGTTGATAGCAAAGATTGCTCGGGAGACATGGAAATCGATTTTTCTCACCCAACACTCCCTGGGCTTCCGCTTTCTAGACTGCGAAGAACTGTCTCATTGCTCAGGACGCTTCTAACTTTCCAGAACAGAAGTTTATCAAAGGAAGTACATAAGCTGTTCTGGTGAGACGCATCGTGGTTGTTTATTTGAGTGCTCTCATCTTGTGTGTTTACAATTTTTTTTTTCTTCTCCTGCATATATTGCTAAGTTGGTTTCTTCATGTAATTAGTCCCTATGGAATTTTTTGCTTAGAAAAAAATTGCTACAATTTTTTTTAGGGGAATTATAGAACAAAAAGTTACATAGCTGATAATTTTTTTTTCTTTTTCTTTCCTCAAATGAAATGGTTGATCGTGCAGGCTATCCAGTAGGACGAAATTTAGGTGCGTGCTGTGTGATTTAGCTTATCTTTTTTTCTGCTGCCTTTACTTTATTGGTTAATATATGCGATGTAGTATGTGCGTGCTGTTGGATTTTGTTTTTTCTTTTCCTATTACCTTTCTTTTGTTGGTTAATTTATAAAAGAACGTAAGGCAAACGGAATATATCTTCGGAAATTGATTAAAATAAGATCAGAATTTTTTATTTGTATTATATCAGAATCATTTACAAGCTTTTCCATACCTCAAATTCTATATCAAAGGCGGTAGTCTAGAAAAACTAATGAAAGAGATTTCTTGTCCTTGCGAAGGGCGTATGATTTTTTTTTTTTTAATTTTCAGTCATTCTCATTCTTTATTTATAATTATTTTATAAGAATATAATCCTACAAACAAGGTCTTTTTGACTATTTTATTTTTTTATAATCAAATAAGAACTCTACTTCTTTTATAATTAATTTAGATGAAATTTATTATATCATAATTATTTTATATAAATAATTATAAAATGTTAATATCGATGCCTATATTGCAATAGTCTTTATACAAGCACCAAGCGATAGCAAAGAGGAAGATGGAAGAAAGTAGAGGTAGGCAGAATTGCACGACATGAGATAATGTCCTGTATTTAAGTTTTGTTCTATACAATATGAAGGGTGGGTGAGTTACGGAACTAAGTGTGTGTATATATATATATATATATATTGATGAATTAAGAAGCTGCAAGCAAGAAAAAAAAAAAGGCAACTGAAAGAATTCCGAGACTATGGTGGGTTTAGGATGTATTTAAATAAAAATAAAGGATATCATCTTATTCTTAAAAGCTATAACTGCGAAGGATAAGTCGGAACAAAGTTAATCAGAGGAATAATTCATGTTTAACATAGATTATTTTGTGAACTTATTTCTTAGGTAGTATTTGATAGAAAAAATATTATCCATGGATAAGTATATGGATAGAGTTTATCCTCTGGCTATCCCTTAGAGATATCCCTTGGCTATCCCATTGATCATATCAAATGCAAAAAGTAAATCATAGGATAATTTTTTTACTCTTATTTGGAGGGATAACTAGCTATTCCTGCATTTTCTAGGGAATAAATTGAGGGATAACCCATAGTTAACCATGGTTAATCATGGATTATCCCTTTAACTTTATTCCCAGCTATCCCTTATAGTTATGGCTTTTGGGAATAAGAAGGAATATCCAGGGGATATCCCCTCTTATTCATATTTCAAAAGGGAATGAAGGAATAGCTATTTTTTCTTGAACTTATCCCTTGAGGGCAAAACTGTTATTATAAAAGCTGATTATTCCTTCAGCTATCCGCTAGATAAACTCCATTCTATATACTTATCCAAGGAATAGCTATTTTTATCAAACACTACCTTAAGGCTGTATTTGAAATAGGGGATAAGGGGATATTATAATATTTCCTTCTTATTTTCAAAAGCTATAACTACAAAGAATAAGTTTAAAAAATGTTAAATAGAGGGATAACCCATGTTTAACCATGGGTTATTCTGAACTTATTCTCTAGAAAATTCAAAATAGCTAGAATTATCCTTGAGAGCAAAATTATTATTAAAAAAAAATTATTTTTTACTTATCTTTTGGATAATTTTATCCTATATCCTTGAGAGATAATATTTTGGAATCAAATACCGCTAAATCTTACCAGGATAATATTTTGGGAATCAATTTGGGTTGGGCGGCAGGGGCAATGGTTTCGGTCGGGGGTGGATAAGTGGACGGGTCATGTCAAATACCGCTAAACCTTCCCCAGAATTAGCTTTCCAACCCATTCGTGGTTGGTATCTACATTTCTTTGGTTCCTTGGTCCTCGAGGATCCCACCTTGGCCTCTAGAATGAGAACTCTTTGTAAGATTCTTGTCCCATCTCTTGCCCTTATTCTTATCCCTTTCGTTCCACTGAGCATTACTAGTTAACAGACCGAATTCATGAACTTACAACTCAAGTACAAATTAATTAATAGTAAATAAAATTAAGTTATAAGTTTTTTTTTTCTATTTTTTTTAATCCGTAAGACTATTTTAGGTATTAGAAAGATTATCTCAAGCTTGGGCTGAGTTCAGACACAGTTCTTACGTATATCAATTCGAACCGAGCAGAGAGTGGGCTCGTCTGAGCTTGTTCGCACCCCCAAGTTGAACACGGCCAGGTTTGACCAATGGAACCTCCGTGCGACCTTTGAGGTTGATGAGCTTTGAATTGGTTGGCCCACCCCAATGACCCATGGGTCTTAAAGACCATCCAGATCCGTTTTAGACTGGCCAGTGGACTGGAGTTTAGATGGTGCTAGAAGAGAGAGATCAAGAGCCTAGATTCAGGTTGAAAGTTACTAAGATCCACAACTTCGGTCGCCAAAGCTTCCATTCCCATTAATATAATTTCAATGGGTTCAGGCAGGACGGCAGTTTGTAATAAACATGAGCAGAGAGAGATTCTCATCAGTCAAGTTCATATATGATAAGCCCTCACCCAGACTAATGATCATGTTTTAAGTGAAAAATACAAATCTATCCAAGAACTAGTTTGACTGTCCAGGTTGGATCGATTTTAACTCAAAGTTTGTGATCCAGTCAATTGTCCAACCTGGAATCGAAATAATCCAGTCTAGATACGGTGATACTTCAGTCGCTTTTGGAACGGTGAAATTGGGGTGGGTTGGTGGCCACGGCCATTGGTCAGAAACCGCCGGCTCTGGTTTCTGATTTACTCGTAGCTTCGTATCAACAGTGCTGTTTATTTTTGTCTCCCAGCACTCGCTTTTTTCCTTTAAGGAATGAGGAAGCTTCGCTGCATTGGGATTGATATTATTATATTCAATGAAGAGAATTTTGAATATATAGCAATCAAAGTTTTATGAAAAAACAACGAAACAAAGATTTTTTTTTTAAAAAAGCATTAAGAATGATTGAGAGCTGTGAGAATTTTTATTCTAATCTGATGGGTTCTCACGGGTATCCCAGTTTACCCAGCGTTTCTCTGCATAATCTTGTTTGCGGAAATTTTCAAACCAAATGAGTTTATTAATAGCAATTTGTCATGTTCTATCTGATTGAATTAGCAGCTTTTTAATTGTTATTTTTTAACACGTAATTGTGTAATGCTAATTAACTTTGATCGATAGAAAAGGCTTTCCTCGTTTGAATCCTTAATTACCTTCTCTGCAGTCATAAATGAACACCCTCACATTTTCACACGCATCCGGCCTGAACGATCCAACCAATAAATTAAGTTCCAGTTGCACATGAGCAGCGCATGCCTCGAAACTGTCAACTTCGACCATTGTCTTTCTCCATAAAATTTTATATCTGATGGCATCATCATGACAGGCACTGTCAATATAAATCATAACAGCTTATTAAAATATAGACTACTGCCGCATGATGCAAGCCAATCAAATTACTCTCAACTTTCTATCTCCTGATCAGTTCCAACAACAAAATGAATAATTTAATTTCATGCAAATGATCATCTCACTTAAACCACCGATTCTGATTGAAATTAGTCTAAAAATCATCATCTGATGAGATATATCAGATGATGATTTTACCTTGGCCTCCAAATTGTTAACTATATGGATTTTATGTTTTGATGAGCCTTCAATTTCTCGATTCAAATCAATATTATAGATCAGGTAAGATATACGTATCAAAGGTTAATGGCATACTCTCGTAGATAAAATATATAATAGTTAATGATGATGCCCGATCATCGATCATGGACGTCGGGAATGAAGTGCTTCTCGAATCCTCGCTTTACTGGGTTGCATGCAAAGAAGTCCTAAGACCGAAAGGGATCCTCCGGTGAGACCCTCCGACGCCCAAATCAGCAATCGAGGTCACAGCAGAGAAGGAGCTCAAGAGAGCTCTTGGAAAAGGGAGAGATCTCAGAAGGACCAAAATTTTCCTCTGAGTATTAGGGTATCAAGTGTGTAAAACTTGCGTTACCTGGTTCTCGAAGTGATTTACCCTTTATAGGGGTTGATGCTAGCACGATCACGTGGGTTTTCGTGAAGTCAGAATGTCTGCCGAGTCCTTGCGTGAATCTGGGCTGGTTGGTGGGCTCCGTCCCATCAATTGTTGGGTAGGTGGGTCCTGTCCCATCACCAGTGTGGCCTGTGGTGGTTGGTTCTGGCGCTGTCAGGCGGCGCGAGTCAGAGAGATGGCGTCTCGGACTGCCAGGGCCATGCTGGGGCTGATCTGGCGGGAACTGGAAGATCTCGATCCTCCCGGGGGAGCCGAGGACGAGCCGAGTTGACCGGGAGCGGCCGGGGCCGACTTGGATGAGGCAGGGCCGGCCGGGATGAGAGTGCCGGGGCCGACTTGGAGGTGCGGGGGACGCCTAGCTTGGAGACGTAGGGGGCCGGCTAGGAAGATGCCGGGCCGCTTGGTGAGGTGCCGGGGCCGGTTGGGAAGTGCCGGGGCCGCCTAGCTTGGAGACGTCCGGCTTGGAGGTGCCGGCCTTGGAGGCCTTGGAGGTGCCGGCCTTGGAGCTGCCGGCCTTGGAGGTGCCGGCCTTAGAGCCGTCGGCCTTGGAGCCGTCGGCCTTTGGGCTGTCGGCTGTGGAGCTGTCGGTCATGGAGCTGTTGGCCATTGGAGCCGTTGGCCGTGGTGCTGCCGGTCATGGAGCTGTCGGCCATTGGAGCCGTCGGCCATTGGGGCCATTGGCTGTTGGGGCCGTCGATCATTGGGGCCAACATTGGGACCGACGCCGCTGTCAAGGTGGGCCGTTCAAAATTTTTTTTATTCTTCATGGGGTCAACTGGCCCCATCAAATGCCCCCACACTCCTTGAGCTTGCGTGCCCTGCATCAGCTAAGCGAAAGGAGTATAGAACTTTTACACTGGGCATCTGCATGCCTTCTTTGGCTAGCTGAGGGTAGCTAGTAATCCTCTCCCAACGTGGAGTCTGGAAGTCTTTTAATGGCTATCCGCCGGCTTGAGGCTGCCAAGATAAAGCCGTTGAGGCTGCAATGATACCGCTGAGGCTAAGATAAAGCCGATGAGGCTGAGATAAAATTACCAAAGCAGAAATAGAGCCATGGGGGCTAAATAAAATTGCCTCGAGTGTTTATGTCATGGTTCGGGAGGTGACTCGAGCGGGTATGGGCTGTTAGGGACTTGAACCGACTCGGGGGCGTATGCTAGCCAGACCGAGTAGTGTCCCGTTAGCCGCGATGCCGTCGAGCTCCTTTGAAACCGCCTTGAGTGTTTATGTGCTGATCCGAGAGGTGACTCGAGCGGGTACGGACTGTTAGGGACTTGAACCAACTCGGAGGCGTATGCTAGCCAGACCGAGTGGTGTCCCGTTAGCCGCGATGCCGTCGAGCTCCTCCGGAACCGCCTCGGGGGTTTCATGGTCGGCTCGAGGGGTGACTCGAGGTCGCTGGAACCATAGGTCTTGAACCGCCGCAGGGGTTTTGCGGCCGGCCCGGGGGTGACCTTCTGATCGCAGAACCGACGAGAGCCTTTTGAATAGTTTGTTTTGTTGGTTTTCTTGTAATGCATTCAGACACTAATGAAAAGAAACTTTTTTCTCAAAGTGTAGTATACTTAGTTTTTTCATAGCTATTTGCCTTTGCGTCGGTGTCGACTTCGATTACAGGCTTGAGAGTTTTTTTCTTTAAAGAAATTGGTCTCCTTCTGCTGAGTTGATGACCTGCCCCCCAGGAAACTCTACTAATTGGAATCCACAGGGCTTGAGCTTGAGGGTGCCGACATGGAGCCGGTCTTGAGGTGCTGACGCGGAGCCGGTCTTTAGTGCCGACGCGGAGCCGGTCTTGAGGTGCCGACGCGGAGCCGGTCTTTGGTGCCGACGCGGAGTCGGTCTTTGCTGCCGACGCGAAGCCGATCTTTGTTGCCAACACGGAGTCGGTCTTTGTTGCCGATGCAGAGTCGGTCTTTGGTGCTGAGTGGCTATGGACTGTTGCTGCTGGAGCCCGTGGATCATGGCGGTGAGGGCTTGGACCTGTTGGGAGAGGGTCGCCAGATGCTCTGCTGTTTGGCCAACGGCCTCCGGCGGCGGGCAGGCAACTGGAGGGTTGGTAGCAGGGGGATTGGCCTCCTGCTGCCTAGTTGGCGGGGGGAGCCTCGCCGGACAGCTGATGGAGGTGTCCTGAGCTCGCGTCATCACCATGGCTTCTCGAAGAGAAGAAGGGGGAGATGTAGCGCAGGAAGAACGTTCGCTACTTTTTCTTATCCCCTATCTGGCGCGCCAATCTGATGACGCCCGATCACTTATCCTGGACGTCGGGAATGAAGTGCTTCTCGAATCCTCGCTTCACCGGGTTGCCTGTAAAGAAGTCCCAAGACCGGAGTGGATCCTCCGGTGAGACCCTCCGACGCCCAAGTCAGCAATCGAGGTCACAGCAGAGAAGGAGCTCGAGAGAGTCTTGGAAAAGGGAGAGATCTCAGAAGGACCGGAATTTTCCTCTGAGTATTAGGGTATCAAGTGTGTAAACTTGTGTTACCTGGTTCTCGAAGTGATTTACCCTTTTATAGGGGTTGACGCTGGCACGATCACGTGGGTTTTCATGAAGTCAGAATGTCTGCTGAGCCCTTGCGTGAATCTGGGCTGGTTGGTGGGCTTCGTCCATCAGTTGTTGGGTAGGTGGGTCCTGTCCCATCACCAGCGTGGCCTGTGGTGGTTGGTTCTGGCACTGTCAGGCGGCGCGAGTCAAAGAGATGGCGTCTCGGACTGCCAGGGCCATGCTGGGGCTGATTTGGCGGGAACTGGGAGATCTCGATCCTCTTGGGGGAGCCGAGGACGAGCCGGGTTGACCGGGAGCGGCCGGGGCCGACTTGGATGAGGCGGGGCCGGCCGGGATGAGAGTGCCGGGGCCGCCTAGCTTGGAGACGTAGGGGGCCGGTTAGAAAGATGCCGGGCCGCTTGGTGAGGTACCGGGGCCGGCTGGGAAGTACCGGGGCCGCCTAGCTTGGAGACGTTCGGCTTGGAGGTGCCGGCCTTGGAGGCCTTGGAGGTGCCGGTCGGTCTTGGAGGTGCCGGCCTTGGAGCTGGCCTTGGAGGTGCTGGCCTTGGTGGTGCCGGCCTTGGAGCCGTCGGCTTTTGGGCTGTAGGCTGTGGAGCTGTCGGTCATGGAGCTGTCGGCCATTGGAGCCGTCGGCCATGGAACCGTCGGCCATGGAACTGCCGATCATGGAGCTATCGGCCATTGGGGCCGTCGGCCGTTGGGGCCGTCGGTCATTGGGGCCAACGTTGGGACCGACGCCGCTGTCAAGGTGGGTCGTTCAAATTTTTTTTTATTCTTCATGGGGTCAACTGGCCCCATCAGTTAAGATAGCATTTAAATTATAAAACAGTCATCTTTGTTTTATCTAATTTAAAACATGAGGCTATTAGAAAGAGACAATGATCGATGCGGTTGTAATTACAGTGGTCCAGCCTCACAGCATCATTTGGTGAAGGGAGTTTGTCCTTGCGAAACTCGTGGTGATTGTGAAAGTTAATCTAACATCATTGACATGACTTCAATCACCTTGCTTAACTTTTACTCCTTCCCTCCTGCATCCCTCTAAGAGCCATCACGCGCCACTCTGTCATTGGCTCACCTCTCCTCGCCTGATGTAATAGTTCCATATATATATTAAAGTAGTGATGATATTATAATAATATTAATGTTAATAGCCTCTCTCTCTCTCTCTCTCTCTTTTTTTTTTTTTTTTTCTCTCTTTATATATAAAACTACTTGTCTTGACATGATTAATTCATTTGCACGTAATCAAAATATACTAAGCAACCACAGCAATCAATTAAATGAGTCCAAACAACGACATAAGGAAGGAAATATTCGTCAGACTATCTTTTATCCACATATGCTGCCTTTGACGACTACATCAGGGCACACTGACAGCTTCCTCTTGGAAGAGAATAAGTAGTAAAAGCATAACAAGTCTTTCATGTGACAAGTACTTAATTAATGAAAACTCTAGTTGTTATGAAAGATATGGAAAAAGGCTGCTAATAGGTGTGCGTTCGTTGTGACAAAATCTGGACAAACTTTACTCCTTGGTGACTGTCTTTGTCATGGAATAAACTAAGAGATGCTCTGAGATTACAAGAATAGTACGACAAGAAATTAAAGGTTGGTGGCTTGGATTTTGTCTTGCTTTAGGATGATTCATGATCAACTTGCCTCTGTTGATGTTGCGATTTATTTATCTTGCTTGGGTTGACGGCATGTGCCATCGAGTTGTGAAACCTTGACGTTTTGCTTGGGGCTCTTTCTTCCAGAATTCTACTAGGTTCGGGATATTCTCACTACCTTACAGTCATAATCATGGAATTTTATATTAAATACTGTCATGAATGATGAACTTGGGCTGGTTCAGCATGGAATGGAAGCTAGTTCAATCCTGAGTGATTGTCCTGATCTCTGAACCGAGACATGAGATGCAGGATGTTGGTGATGGGCACTAAACCATTAACATGAGATGCATGATGCTGCTGATCGAGTTCATTAAGATTTATCAGTGGCTCAAAATGGCTCACCGAAAGCTAAAGCAAGTTTTGATCAATTAAATTTCTAGCAACACCAGAGAAGCACAATTTCAAGAAGAAAAAATAATTTTGGTTTATTATATTGTTACACATGGTATCAGGAGTCAACAATGGTTAGAGTAACCTGAAAGTCGATACTAACCCAACTTGATTGAGTTAGATTAGTTTAGTTTTAAGTGCTTATACGATTGGTCCCGAGTTTCTTTAGGAATTAGAAACCTTAAATATACCTTATAATTAGTCATTTATGATTTCTACTAAAAATATTTAGTGTTAGATTGATTAAAAATATTATATATCCTTTTTAATTAATACAATGAAGAAAAAAAATAGCCATTAGGTATTAGACAAATATTATATGGAGGAAATGAAAAAAATTAAATAATATTTATCAATATATAAGTTCTTCAGCATTTTTAGGATGGGATCTAGCTTCTCATCTAACTCCTATATATTAAAATGTTAACAAAATCTATACCAACTTCTATAAAAAATCTTTAATATATTAAAAATAAAAAAAAATTCAGAGCTGACAAAGAAAAAAGGGTTCTATCGTAGAGCCAACCTAGAACTGTTCCGATCTTATTGGGTTGTGATGGCGCCAAATCACCGGCCTCGAGCGTGCGGTCGCCTCCTCCAGTGAGCTCCTCGCGCCTGCAAGCAAGTCCCGGGGGCCGGAGATTCCGGCGGGGACCCTTCGACGCTCAAGTCAATGGTCTGGGCATCAGCCGTGAGCTTGAGGAAGCTCGAAAAAGAAAGAAAGAGATGGCTCCGAGAGAGAGATCTCCCGTTGTGAGCGTTAAGGGGTGTCATGAGCATGTTACCTGGTCGAGGTCCCTCTTACCCTTTTTATCGATGCCTGAAATCCATCGGCTTGGGACGTGATCTCTTGTCAGAGCATTAATTGATGACAGTACGACGGAGCTTACCTCCATGTGCCGTGTCGCGCTGCGGGCCGCATCCTGTCAGAGTTGGTGGCTGCAGGGCATGGCCGATCGTTATGGCGCTCGCCAGGCGTGTTCCCCCTTTTTGGTTGTCTATCCCTCGTAGAGCATTTGATCATAGAGTGCTCGCATGGCACTGTTCATGCCCTTGAATGAGCTCCAGAGAAAGCTGTGGGTGATACTTGCATGGTACTGTTCACCGGCACTGTTCAATGTCCGAGCCTGAAAGGGGTCTTGGGTCTCGGGGTAGGATGTTGTGAAGCGCACCCCGAGACCGACGGGGGCTCTCGGGGTAGGATGCTGTGGATGGACCCCGAGACCGGCGGGAGGTCTCGGGGTAGGATGTTGTGACCGCACCCCGAGACTGATGGGGGGTCTCGGGATAGGACGCTGTGACCGCACCCCAAGACCGACGGGGGGTCTCGGGGTAGGACGCTGTGGACGCACCCCGAGACCAGCGGGGGGTCTCGGGGTAGGATGCTGTGAGCGCACCCCGAGACCGACGGGGGGTCTCGGGGTAGGATGCTGTGGATGGACCCCGAGACCGGCGGGGGGTCTCGGGGTAGGATGTTGTGACCGCACCCCGAGACCGATGGGGGTCTCGGGGTAGGACGCTGTGACCGCACCCCGAGACCGACGGGAGGTCTCAGGGTAGGACGCTGTGGACGCAACCCGAGACCGGCGGAGGGTCTCGGGGTAGGATGCTGTGAGCGCACCCGGAGACCGACGGGGGTCTCGGGGTAGGATGCTGTGGATGGACCCGAGACCGGCGGGGGGTCTCGGGGTAGGATGTTGTGACCGCACCCCGAGACCGACGGGGGGTCTCGGGGTAGGACGTTGTGACCGCACCCCGAGACCGACGGAGGGTCTCGGGGTAGGACGCTGTGGACGCACCTCGAGACCGGCGGGGGATCTCGGGGTAGGATGCTGTGGACGCACTCCGAGATCGATGGGGGATCTCGGGGTAGGATGCTGTGGATGGACTCCGAGACCGACGGGGGGTCTCGGGGTAGGATGTTGTGACCGCACCCCGAGACCGACGGGGTGTCTCGGGGTAGGACGCTGTGACCGCACCCCGAGACCGACGGGGGGTCTTAGGGTAGGACGCTGTGGACGCACCCCGAGACCGGCAGGGGGTCTCGGGTAGGATGCTGTGAGCGCACCCCGAGACCGACGGGGGGTCTCGGGGTAGGATGCTGTGGATGGACCCCGAGACCAGCGGAGGGGTCTCGGGGTAGGATGTTGTGACCGCACCCCGAAACCGATGGGGGGTCTCGGGATAGGACGTTGTGACTGCACCCCGAAACCGACGGGAGGTCTCGGGGTAGGACGTTGTGACTGCACCCCGAGATCGACGGGGGGTCTCGGGGTAGGACGCTGTGGACGCACCCCGAGACCGGCGGGGGGTCTCGGGTAGGATGCTGTGGACGCACCCCGAGACCGGTAGGGGGTCTCGGGGTAGGATGCTGTGGATGGACCCCGAGACCGGCGTGGGGTCTCGGGGTAGGATGTTGTGACCGCACCCCGAGACCGACGGGGGGTCTCGGGGTAGGACGCCGTGACCGCACCCCGAGACCGATGGGGGGTCTCGGGGTAGGATGCTGACCGACACAGAGGTCGAGGTTGGCCGGAGCCGACGCCGAGATGGAAATGGGCCGCGATCGACACGGAGGTCGAGGTTGGCC
The DNA here is from genome assembly GCA_900491605.1 of Calamus simplicifolius. NCBI lineage: Eukaryota > Viridiplantae > Streptophyta > Magnoliopsida > Arecales > Arecaceae > Calamus > Calamus simplicifolius. Next base: position 905,404 of record UESW01004386.1, read on the forward strand.
AGAGCCGACGTCGAGATGAAATGGGCCGCGATCGACCCAGAGGTCGAGGTGGGCCGGAGCCAACGCCGAGACCGAAGCCGAGATGGGAATGGGCCGCTGCCGACGCGGAGGTCGAGATGGGCCTTGGAGGTCGAAGCGGGGCTCTATCAGCTTCCTTCACGGTTCTCTAACGGCGTTGGATCAGCCACATCAGATGCTCCCTCCCCCTTGAAACGAAGCGGGCCTACCCCAGCAAGGTGAAAGGGGCGTTACCTCCCAAGTGGCTGATCCTCGCCTGATGCAGGGCTTCATGCCTTGCTGGTGCAGGGCTTCAGGTGCCGACGGGTGTCGGGCTTCATGCCTGGCTGGCGCAGGGCTTCATGCCTGGCTGGTGCAGGGCTTCAGGTGCCGACGGGTGTCGGGCTTCATGCTTGGCTGGTGCAGGGCTTCATGCCTGGCTGGTGCAGGGCTTCAGGTGCCGATGGGTGTTGGCCTTCATGCCTGGCTGGTGTAGGGCTTCAGGTGCCGACGGGTGTCGGGCTTCATGCCTGGCTGGCGCAGGGCTTCATGCCTGGCTAGTGCAGGGCTTCAGGTGCCGACGGGTGTCGGGCTTCATGCCTGGCTGGTGCAGGGCTTCATGCCTGGCTGATGCAGGGCTTCAGGTACTGACGGGTGTCGGGCTTCATGCATGGCTGGTGCAGGGCTTCATGCCTGGCTGGTGCAGGGCTTCAGGTGCCGACGGGTGTCAGGCTTCATGCCTGGTTGGCGCAGGGCTTCATGCCTGGCTGGTGCAGGGCTTCAGGTGCCGATGGGTGTCGGGCTTCATTCCTGACTAGTGCAGGGCTTCAGGTGCTGACGGGTGTCGGGCTTCATGCCTGGCTGGTGCAGGGCTTCATATGCCGACGGGTGTCGGGCTTTTGTTGTTGAGAGCCGGTGGTACACCGCTCTGCCAGTGGTACACTGTGCTTCATGCCTGGCTTGCCTAGGGCTTTGGTGCCGATCAGGGTCAGGCTTTTGTTGCTGAGAACCGGTGGTACACCGCTCTGCCAATGGTACACTGGGCTTCATGCCTGGCTGGCCCAGGGCTTTGGTGCCGACCGGGGTCGGACTTTTGTTGCTGAGAGCCGGTGGTACACCGCTCTGCCAGTGGTACACTGGGCTTCATGCCTGGTTGGCCCAGGGCTTTGGTGCCGACCGGGGTCGGGCTTTTGTTGCTGAGAGCCGGTGGTACACCGCTCTGCCAGTGGTACACTGGGCTTCATGCCTGGCTGGCCCAGGGCTTTGGTGCCGACGGGTGTCGGGCTTCATGCCTGGCTGGCCCAGGGCTTTGGGTGCCGACCGGAGTCGGGCTTCATGCCTGGCTGGTGCAGGGCTTTAGGTGCCGACGGGTGTCGGGCTTCATGCCTGGCTGGTGCAGGGCTTCATGTGCCGACGGGTGTCGGACTTTTGTTGCTGAGAGCCGGTGGTACACCGCTCTGCCAGTGGTCCACTGTGCTTCATGCCTGGCTTGCCCAGGGCTTTGGTGCCGACCGGGGTCGGGCTTTTGTTGCTGAGAGCCGGTGGTACACCGCTCTGCCAGTGGTACACTGGGCTTCATGCCTGGCTGGCCCAGGGCTTTGGTACCGACCGGGGTCGGGCTTTTGTTGCTGAGAGCCGATGGTACACCGCTCTGCCAGTGGTACACTGGGCTTCATGCCTGGCTGGTCCAGGGCTTTGGTGCCGACGGGTGTCGGGCTTCATGCCTGGCTGGCCTAGGGCTTTGGGTGCCGACCGAAGTCGGGCTTCATGCCTGGCTGGTGTAGGGCTTCATGCCTGGCTGGTGCAGGGCTTCAGGTGCCGACGGGTGTCGGGCTTCATGCCTGGCTGGTGCAGGGCTTCATGTGCCGATAGGTGTCGGGCTTTTGTTGCTGAGAGCCGGTGGTACACCGCTCTGCCAGTGGTACACTGGGCTTCATGCCTGGCTGGCCCAGGGCTTTGGTGCCGACCGGGGTCGGGCTTTATGCCTGGCTGGCCCAGGGCTTTGGGTGCCAACCGGAGTCGGGCTTCATGCTTGGCTGGCCCAGGGATTTGGTGCCGATCGGGGTCGGGCTTAGAGTGTCGGCGCTTGGGATCGATCGAGGTCTTCCCTGCTGGACCCAGGCTTTTGTACGCCAAAGCGAGGTTGGCCTTGGATGTTGATGCAAGGTAGATCTTCCCTGCATGACATTTTTAAGTATTAATAAAAGAACTGTCTTAAGTGCGATGTACTTAGCTCTTGTAGCACCCATGTTTTTCCTTTTGTGGATTTGAGCACCTCCGCTCACTGGTGGTCTGCCCCCCAGGGAGTCATGTTAGTCGGATTGGAAGTGTCGTTATCCTTACTTGGGCCTTCCCTCGCATTGGAGGCCAGGACGAGATGTCTGGCCGAGAAGAAGCTAGAAACCAGGATGAAGCTGTAGTCCGTTGAGGAAAGCCTCGACAGTCGGCGGTCATTGAAGACGAGCGGCCGGGAGAGTCCACTGAGGGTGGACGATTAGGAGAAGATGTTGCTGGGAGGCCCCTTTGCCTAGCTCTTTCTTTGAAGAGATTGATTGCTCTCGGTGCAAAAGCTTGAGAGCAGCTAGAACGAAATATGTAAAAGGTCCTAGGCTCGGTTTGGCTCTCGGCTCACTACCACCAGAAATTGACATGTCCATAAACCCTTGAGGTGACGAATAATGTCTCAAGTTCATCCCTTTTGGAAATTATTCTTCGACCCATGCTGCAGTCTGCCTCTGGTTGATGAAAGCAACTGAGGTTGGTGGTGAGTGAGGAGCAGAGAGAATGGTCCCTTGTTGCTCAGTGTGACATGGATGCCCCCCGGCATGATTGGTGAGGACCATCCGGGCGTGCATCACCACCAAAGACTTGACGCTGCCCCCCAGCGTAGCTGGTGGAGACCTCTTGCGCACGGGTCTTCACCATTGTTTAAGAGCTCGGGGAAGGAGTTGTCGATTGCCGATTCGAAATCTCTCTTAATCCCCCCCTACCTGGCGCGCTAATCTGATGGCGCCAAATCACCGGCCTCGAGCGTGCGGTCGCCTCCTCCAGTGAGCTCCTCGCGCCTGCAAGCAAGTCCCGGGGCCGGAGATTCCGACGGGGACCCTCCGATGCTCAAGTCAGTGGTCTGGGCATCAGCCGTGAGCTTGAGGAAGCTCGAAAAAGAAAGAGAGAGATGGCTCCGAGAGAGAGATCTCTCGTTGTGAGCGTTAAGGGGTGTCATGAGCGTGTTACCTGGTCGAGGTCCCTCTTACCCTTTTTATCGATGCCTGGAATCCGTCGGCTTGGGACGTGATCTCTTGTCAGAGCATTAATTGATGACAGTACGGCGGAGCTTACCTCCATGTGCCGTGTCGCGCTGCGGGCCACGTCCTGTCAGAGTTGGTGGCTGCAGGGCATGGCCGATCGTTACGGCGCTCGCCAGGCGTGTCCCCCCTTTTTGGTTGTCTATCCCTCGTAGAGCATTTGATCATAGAGTGCTCGCATGACACTGTTCATGCCCTTGAATGAGCTCTAGAGAAAGCTGTGGGTGAATACTTGCATGGTACTGTTTATCGGCACTGTTCAATGTCCGAGCCTGAAAGGGTCTCGGGTCTCGGGGTAGGATGTTGTGAAGCGCACCCCGAGACCGACGGTGGCTCTCGGGGTAGGATGCTGTGGATGGACCCCGAGACCAGCGGGGGGTCTCGGGGTAGGATGTTGTGACCGCACCCCGAGACCGACTGGGGGTCTCGGGGTAGAACGATGTGACCGCACCCCAAGACCGACGGAGGGTCTCGGGGTAGGACGCTATGGACGCACCCCGAGACCGACGGGGGGTCTCGGGGTAGGATGCTATGGATGGACCCCGAGACCGGCGGGGGGTCTCGGGGTAGGATGTTGACCGCACCCCGAGACCGACGAGGGGTCTCGGGGTAGGACGCTGTGACCGCACTCCGAGACCGACGGGGGGTCTCGGGGTAGGACGCTGTGGACGCGCCCCGAGATCGGCGGGGGGTCTCAGGGTAGGACGCTGTGAGCGCACCCCGAGACCGACGGGGGGTCTCGAGGTAGGATGCTGTGGATGGACCCCGAGACCGGCGGGGGGTCTCGGGGTAGGATGTTGTGACCGCACCCCGAGACCGACGGGGGTCTCGGGTAGGACGCTGTGACCGCACCCCGAGACCGGTGGGGGGTCTCGGGTAGGACGCTATGGACGCACCCCGAGACCGGCGGGGGGTCTCGGGGTAGGATGCTGTGGATGCACCCCAAGACCGGCGGAGGGTCTCGGGGTAGGATGCTGTGAGCACACCCCGAGACCGGCGGAGGGTCTCGGGGTAGGATGCTGTGGATGGACCCCGAGACTGGCGGGAGGTCTCGGGTAGGATGTTGTGACCGCGCCCCGAGACCGACGGGGGGTCTCGGGTAGGACGCCGTGACCGCACCCCGAGACCGACAGGGGGTCTCGGGGTAGGACGCTGACCGACATGGAGGTCGAGGTTGGCCGGAGTCGACGCCGAGATGGAAATGGGCCGCGACCGACATGGAGGTCGAGGTTGGCCGGAGCCGACGTCGAGATGGAAATGGGCCGCGACCGACCCGGAGGTCGAGGTGGGCCGGAGCCGACGCCGAGATCGACGCCAAGATGGGAATGGGCCGCTGCTGATGCGGAGGTCGAGATGGGCCTTGGAGGTCGAAGCGGGGCTCTATCAGCTTCCTTCACGGTTCTCTAACGGCGTTGGATCAGCCACATCAGGTTGGTTCTGAGTCTGTTTCATGATAGGATTGGTTTGGTTTTGAGCTGAAAATTCTGTAATCAGATTTGATTGGTTCTTGATTTTGACCTAGAACCAATTGAATTTAATACCTACGTGCCTACATGCTATGTTCCTAAGAGTATTGGAATAGATATAGCAAAAATATGGTTAAAGATAGACACCCATGATTAACATTATAACAAAGTGTTAGCAAAATCAGTACCACCTATTGCCATGCCTTTCATAGAGTAATCCCTTGTTGGTCTTTCTTTTAATAAATTTGAGTGGCAATTACCCTCCCCTTCCTTTTTTTATATTAAAAACTACTTTTGAGGAGTAATATGTAGATAAATTAGTTACTTGTGCACATCAAAATCGATTGAAGCTAAACTACCTTTATGACTTCATAAGGCATTCAATTCATTCAACAACATAATTTTCTAGGGCTACCAACTAGATCTATAACCATAGGCATGGATACTTGCTGAGGGTTTGGTTGCTTTGGTTAAAAAAATGTGTGAAATTTTCAACATTGGGCTTTTAAGCAACCAAAATCTAATCCCAAAGGTCACAATATTGTGCTCCAAACTTTTTTGAGTCAAAGCACAAGACATAAACATGCCTGAAGAAGAAAGAAGGATCAACATGCAGCCTGTTCAAGAGCCGTTGTATGTCCCAGCATTCCTAAGTCAAGATTTTTTATTCTAAAAGTCATGGAGATAACATGGTCTTCAGATCAAGTACCCAGAAAAGTTTAACAGATCAGCTCGTAACAAACCCATCCATTCCCCTCAGAAGAAAGGAGATGGAGCTTTCATAACGGGTCTTCAAAGGTAACTTAATCAAAGGACAGTAACCTAATCTGATCCTTACCCCCCTCAGAAACAAGGGTCACTCTGGTTTTCCAAATACAAAGTGAATGGTTTTTGACCTACTGAATTGAAGTGGTATAACATGGCCTAAAGGATGGTTGAAATTTGTTGCTCAATGATAGACATGCACCACTGTTGATTTGTTATTAAATAAATCTGAGAAAGATTATTGAACAAGTCAATTGCTTTACCCTCTGTTGATGTCACTGCTGACATATACCTCTTTTAATGAGGAAAACCTTTATGGATTAGGGTCTCTTTTCAAAATTCAAGGCTAGGGAACTAGCTACTTTTAACAATTCAGTGGTTCCTTTCTCCTTAGGATATAAAGGTTAGTTCCCCCACAAGATGATGTAATTTTGGTTCATAAATCAAAAAGGTCTAACTTAGCTGGGGCCATCCCCTGTAAGCTCGTTTTTGTTTTGTGACCTAAGTTTTGGGCCCCTTAGTTATTATGGGTCATCAGTACATTTGCTCTCAAATTTTGGCTCAAAAGGGAGCCCACATTCTTATTCTCATGCGCATATAGTCGTTGCCAGGCGTTCAAATATAGACTTGCTGGACTAGAATAGTATTATATTTCCATCATACTACCTACAGTCTTCACAATGGTGCATTGTGTGATGCGGAAGGGATGAACGCTTTAAATGTTTGATCTCTACTCACATTTTTACAGCTTTCCATGAAGCATTGCACCTCAATTAATTGCATAAGATCAAATTTAACTTACCCATGAAGAGGGGGTCCAAAATCTCAATTCCAACAATTAGTGTCCTGATTACTCTAATATGCAATAAGTTCAGATGATCTGTGAGCACGGACTATTTAATCATGTCCAAGCTAACAAGGAATAAAATACATGGAAACCAAGGATTGGGCTTGGGTGCATAGGAGGAAGGTTAATGGATCATATATGATTGAAATGGATTAGGTAAAGTATCCCTCGAGTTCTCTGATCATCGGAAGCAAGACATAAAAACAATTAACAGTTTGAAACTGTTCCCATCCGACATTAACAAGTAGATGCCTCAACCAACAGAACTGCATTAAAATTGAGCAGTCAACTGTAGAACGGAATAATATAATCTATCTGTACAAGCCTGCAAGCAATACTATACTGTACTTTGTTATTAGTGGTCTCATGCACACTTTTGACTCGTACCGGCTTTTATATTCTACACCAAAAGCAAAGAATCAACACCTATTCATGATCTTCCTCTCCCTCCCCCATCTAGACCTGCCTACCCAAAATGAGGTTTGGCAATGGCACTTGATACCTAAGAGTGGATTGTTATCGTCTTGAATCTCGAGTCTAACCACTATATATTTTGCTATTAGTTTCTTTATGGCTAAATATCTACTTTACTAGCTATGCTCTGTACTATTATTAAAATCAAACCGGACTTTCTTTGTGGCTAACCTATCTCCCTTCAATATTTTTTCTGTCAAGAGATTTGGATAGCAACACATTTTCTTGGAAATCCATGCTAGTATCTCTTATATTTCTGTTTCTTTTATTAGTGATTGGCAGGTGTTCTAAATAGTGCCTTAAGTAACAGATACATGTGAGATTTCTCCTATAATATTTGATTGTTTAAATACAGATAATAATATATTGTGGACTGCAACATACAAACAGTTGGCAGCTATTCTCACAAAAAAAAAGAAAAAAAGAAAAAGAGGAGACAGTGGCGGCTATTCTAGTCAATGGTCCACAGAGACGATTATAGTGTATGATTAATCCTACGCAAGCTCCTACAATGACTTCTATGGCTTATTATTTTAATGATTCTTGTGGTTCGAGCACCAAAAATATTGAGCTTGTAGAGTTGCACGATCAAACAGTTCCGTTGTATGAATGCATCCTGTTTCCTCCTCTTTTAATAGCCAAAGAAGATGACAAGTTCTGTTATCAGCTTTCTTTTTGAGCAAAACTATTACAGCTTTCTGCAGTAATAGAGTTGCAGTGTGTTTACACTCTAAAATTACATCATGGACTATATACTTATCTCGGTACCATGATACAAATCCAAAATTCCTTTATATCTAGGGAACATAGGATCCTCCTTAATTTGGTCCAGTTAACCTCTTGATGCATGTATGGTATCTTAGGTAGTGTTGAAATAGGAGATAAGAGGGGATATCCCCTGTATATCCCATCTTATTCCCAAAAGCCATAACTATAAGGGATAGCTGGGAATAAAGTTAATCAAAGGGATAGTCCATGGTTAACCATGGGATATCCCCTCAATTTATTTCCTAGAAAATGTAGGAATAGCTGGTTATCCCTCCAAATAAGAGTAAAAAAAGTTATCCTATGAATTTACCTTTTGCATTTGATATGATCAATGGAATAGCCAAGGGATATTCCTAGGGATAGCCAGGGGACAAACTCTATCCCGTACACTTATCCATAGATAATATTTTTTCTATCAAACACTACCTTAGTGTTGCACCTTGTTAAACTTTTGACACCTTTGGGGCATTGTTCCTGAAATTATTACTAAAACCTGGTACACGTTTTGCTTTGCTCAAACAAAAAATTTGGTGCAAGCTGGAATATTTATACGATCACTCTAAAAGAAATATCATGGTAGATTTTATATATGAGATCCAAGAGTAATAGAAGCCCTTGGGATATCCCAGCAATGCTTTGTGGCAAACGTGGACTCAATGTTCAAGCAACTTCTATAGCTATAAAATCATCCAAAATGTTACTCTAATCAAATTCACTCATCCCTAAGATTCACAACAGTTTGATCATGATCTATAAATCATGATAATCGCTGACTTCTACATTTCTAATTGCTGAATGTTCATGCCTTGGAAAGAGCATTGATTGAATTTGGATCTTGAACAGGAGCACTCATGGATGGAGCCTAAATCACGATTCTGCTCCATTGCGTCCAGCATACCATCATTCACCAAAATTTTTATCGTCCTATGAAAATGTTAATGATGGAAATATAAAATGTAATGAAAGGCCTTCAAAGCCTTAGATTGAATGAGTCCCATGGGCATGGCCAAAACTCATCAGGAAATTAAGGTTCATGGGAACTACTTTTGCAAACATGAGTCCAGCTTGTTCTCTGAGGTTAATTTGATCATTGATTGAACTCATCCTTGTTCTGCTTGTACTCATTACTGATGTGATAGCCAGAGTGCAATCTTGTAAATCCACAGAAAGTGGACTTTCGAGCAGCTTCTTCTTGTGGCCAGAGAGGACTTTTAGGAATCAAACAAATCCTAGTCCCATGATAAACATGGAAATCCCTGTGACTAAACAGCGGCAATTTGGGGTCCCCTACTAGCTAAGGCCCAAGAGGACGAAGGTGTTGCCAAAATGTCAAAGGCACCCATCTACTTTAGTGCCACCAAACTGGGACTTTCAAGGAAATTTATGAGGGGAAATAACCTTCCCATGAATCGGAAAAGTGGCCCACCTTTGAATGTGGATATGAGAGCGAGTGTGGAACGCTTCCAATAGCACTGTTCGATCCAGTCCCATCATCACATGGAAGGCACCCCGACATGGATAAGTACTGGACAGCCCATGCTTTGATCGAGACCAGAAGAAGCCTTGAGATTGAAGTGTACTTCAAGTCAGGGACAAAAATATTTGGGCTAGGAGGAGTCGGAGAGGAGGAGGAAGAAACAACTACGTACAAGTCCCCAAAGACTTATAAACAAACCAACCGCTCCACATAATTCAAACTATTTCTCAACTGAAAGAAAAAAGAAGAAAACAAAAAAGAAAAAGAAAAGAGAGAGAGAGAGAGAGCCAAGGAAGATGTAATTAATCACCATTTGCAACTTGAATTAATGAGAAGCACAAATTACCAAACAACTAGATCTTCCAAGCACTTGATCAGTTTATTAACGTTTTAATTATCAGAGAATTCAATTAATGCCACCAACTGGAAATCTACACGTACAAGCTCATCATGTACATCAATCATCACAGCATGCCGAGGTGGAGCGGTTCTTCGAACATGCACTGCGGCATCCCTTGGTAGCTTGGGACCACATTCGGGTAGCCAAAAGGACTTGACTCGATCCAATTCATTCTCTCATGAGACATGGCGGTCCCATTGTGGTCCTCAACCATGCCGCCGCCAGCTGCCCCATAGAAGCAGTCAATTCCTTCCAATTTCTTGATTGGGTCAGGGTCACAACGAAGCAACTCATCCAGCTGGGCCTCAAACCCATCATCAGCACCTTGCAAGCCCTCGCAGAAGAAAGAAGAAGAGGCAGTGGTGCTCTCCAAAGGGGTCACCAATGTGCTGCTGGCTAAATCGTCGTAGATTTGTGGCAGTACTACTGTAACAGACGACGACGAGGGAGGAACGAAAGGGCTGTTCAGATGACTGGAGCTGTTGCGGCCGCTAGAGATCCTCTCCCCAGGCTTCGTCGAGGCATGCTCGAGCTCGTCGTCGACGTGGTGGTGGTCGGGCTGCAGGCAGCTGGTCGGTACGTACAGGGGCCCGGCTGCTGGCTCAGTCGTCGACGTCCAGTACGTGCTCCGGCTGCCTGCAGCTTGGCCGACGAGCCCTCTATTTCCGCTCTCATCGCTTTTAGCTTCTTGCTTGGGCCCTGGCCCTCTTCCGCCTCGGCGTTGAATATGCTTCTGGTGGTGATCTTTGCGCTGCTTGCCCAGAAGCTTCTTCTTGAGCCTCGTGTTCCAGTAGTTCTTGATGTCGTTGTCGGTTCTCCCCGGCAATTGGGAGGCGATTATAGACCACCTGCTCTCCGGCCCACACGAACATACGAATCAAAACCTTGCTCAATTAATGCTAACCAATTACACATTAATTAGACACCATGCCTGCCATGTACGTGGTAATTGGATGGATTTAAAACGATCGATCCTGCACGTACCTGCTACCGATGCTGATGAACAGGCTACATATGATGTTATCTTCTTCTTCGGAGAATCCTCCATGTTTGATATTTGGCCGGAGATAGTTTAGCCATCGGAGGCGACAGCTCTTGCCGCATCGCTTAAGGCCTAATTTTAACATGACACGGACAAGAGTAAGAAACGTGTGATGAAAAGGGAGAATTAATTGGACATGGAGTAAGAGACAATATGTGATGCATGGGATTCTAATTAAGTGAGATCGATGGATACGTGCCAATCTTTTGAGGGAGAGCGATCCAGTTGCCGCCGGTGCCGTGCAGTTCGATGTAGGACTTGAGCTTGGAGTCCTCCTCGGGGGACCATGGGCCTTTCTTCACGTTGGCTTTGTCGCAGCAAGGGGCTCTTCCCATGGTGGTGGTGGTGGTGGTGGTGGCCTCGGCGGATGTTTCCTTGAGGACTCTAGGACGTTTGTGGGGGGAGTGGGTGGGGACTGGGGAGGCTCTCTTCGACCGGCTTCCTTCTTTGGCCTGCTGCTGTGGCTGAGGGCTTTAAAAGAGCTGGGGAATTGAGACAGCTAGGTGAGGTCTCTCTCTCTCTCTCTCTCTCTCTCGCATCATAAAGAGGCAGGAATTAAATAACTTGGTGATCGAGAGACCTGGGCTTCTTTCTCCTTGTCTTTCTTAGACCAGAATCTCTCTATCATGCATCCCATCAGTGCATGGGCCCACCACTCTCCTTTGTTGCTTGCGTTAAATTATATGTCAAGTCGAAACGAGGCTGCGTCAAGCTCTCAAGTAATGATCGCTGTCATATTACTGATATTAGTATCCAATTATCATAGCGCTAGCTTATTATACATTCATCATTTTCACTAGCTAGTCATATGTCTATACAAAATAAAAATTATTAAATTTTAGTCTCTATACAAGTTAAAAGAACAAATCTCTTTAATAATAAATGTTGACTTGTATGTTATTTTCAGTATAAATAATAATAATAATAATAATAATAATAAGGCCATTGAAATATTATTTCACTTAAAAATAAATGTAGTAAATAAGAATTCAATTCGCAAATAACGACTGTTTTCATGATGTAACAAACTATATTCGATCGGTTTTGAAGGAGGTATCTTATTTGGTGATTTAGTGATATTGTTGAAAAATGAGGTTACGTATGCTATCAAACAAGTAGATTAGACTCTTCAACACTAGCTAGCTACCACAATAATATGCAGGAACCAAGATAAAGAGTATTTTGGCCATGTCGATTTTAAATTCAAATCTTGCAGTGTAATGACGCCGGAATGTCGCAATGAAAGCTAAGACAAGGGACGCAAGCATGAATTGGAACGTGAAGGAAGGAAAAAAACGAAGTTTAATTCAACGTGGCACTAAGAAAAGCCAACACAACCCCCATACTTGACCTTGAATGAAATTTTGTCCGAGTCCTGTAAGATCCAATCTAGTGGACTTGTAGGAACCGCATATCTTAAGAAAAGGCCAAAGTTTGTTTGGTCATTTAAATCTTTGTGGATTTAAATTGCAATTGAAATGGGTATTACTCATGTTACATTTAAGCTTTTCCTTTTTTTTTTTTTTAAAGGGCTTTTTAGCTAAAACAAACTCTGTATAAGGATATGACAAAAATCATATATATATATTAGATGGCCTTGGAAGGGCCAAATTAATATGGGTGAAAATTAAGGAACTCGGTAGATAAAAATCCTTAGCTATCTCGACGGCTTCTTAATTAGATAAAGGTCACCAATGACGAGAAGAGAGGAAAGGCTGTTTCTTTAAAAAAAAAAAAAATTGAGAGGTGCATCGATCATGTTTCAATTATCAAAATAAAATTCAAATTGATATTCATATAATTATTCATGGTGAAATTTATGGTGATCAAATAAGATCTATCTCTGTACATCTCGATCTCTTTTAAGGCATATATATAGTACTTCTTCCCACGGTATAAACCATACATGAGCTGTTCAAGTTGCATTTCTCTTAGTGAACTCATTAAATCAATTCTAGCTTCCCTTGGCATATCGGTCCCCTTCTGACTCCAGATTGACGTTAAAAAGGGTCTCCGCCAGCTAAAAGAAAGCTCTATATATTCCAGTAGAATAGTCGCATTTGATGCGGCGAACCTAGACACTTTATGGTTGCATTTGGTATACAGGATAGAATAAAACATGATAAAAGAAAGATAAAAGAAATAAAAAATATCATATGATAAAAATTACTCTATCTCATATTTGATGGAGAAAGAGGTCACTCGCTCAGAGCCCTCTTCTTCAAGGATGGACTGGAGATGGGATGGTGGAGAGATATATACACGGAGTCATAGCATTAAAGATGGGATTGTTTAGATACATCATCCGTGGTACAAGTCATAGCACATCTGCTATCCTATGAGCTGGTGAGGCACATTTTATCCTCGACGGATAGGCCCTTCAGATGGAAGCCGGTGAATTATGGATATTGAATGCATGGTGCCCCTCTCATACCATGAGTCTCTGATTTAGGCTACCTCCCAGCAGCTGGGAATCAATCACTAAAAACACTTTGAAGTGAAGATCTTTTCTTGGCCCATAAGAGAATCCGGTGCCCCCCACAAGCTGAATTAATTAGTCAGGATGGGTCCTCTCTCTTTCAGTGCTTCAATCTTGATCGCACTTAGATTTCTATGTTCATGGCAACAAAAACATTATAAATCTGTTCAACGTGAATTTTTTATATGAAAGGACACCTACTATAAGTTCAACATGAGGCCGAGAAAACTTGCACTGTTTGTTTTGTTGATGGAAACTACCTTCAATTGGGCCAATTGAAAAACTATATATATATATATTGTTGAGGGATAAAATCACTATGCCTCAACAATCATGTACGTGGCTAGGGCTAGCCCTATTTTTGCTCGCTGTGCGACGCCCGCCAGGGATAAGTCAGCCTCAGTGGGTCGGGGTGCCTTAGCCCCTCACCGAGCCAGGGATTCTCAAGGCGCGGATCACGTTTCACACCCCCATCCGAGCTATCGCCCCTCGGTCTCATCCGAGCTATCGCCTCTCGGTCCCATAGTTCGCCTCTCGGTCCCATCCGAGCTATCGCCTCTCGGTTCCATCCGAGCTATCTTGTTTCTCGGCCCCTCGAGCCGAGCTATCATCTCTCGTTTCTCGGCCCCTCGAGCCGAGCTATCGTCTATCATCTCTCGGCCTCTCGAGTCGAGCTATCGTCTATCGTCTCTCGGCCCCGGCTGAGCTACCGTTCATTGGCTCTGACCGAGCCATTCCCCCGCCCGGCTTTTCCAGCCGGTCCCTTCCTATCACTCGGCGTAGCCCAAGCGATCCCCATACCTCTGCGGAGTCTGGCGCGGGAAAGCTTATAAGATTCAAAACAGGAATCATATCTGAGAGTGGCCTAGGCCCCTGGGGCCTATTCTCCCACCAAATCTCGAGACATCAACAAGCTCTTCCAGCCGTTAATCCTCTAACTAACCAGATACGAATCCTACCGATCTCATAACAAACTGGATTCGAATCTCAATAGCTTTCGGATCCACGACGCTCCCAAACAACCAGGTGATCCTCTATAAATACCACAGCTTCAGACCCCCTCAGGTACGCCATCTCCCGTGCGCACACTTGCTCACTGGCTCTCTCTCTCTCTCTCTGCCTTCACTTCTGCCATTAGCGCTCGCTCGAAGCCTCTGGAGGAACTCTTCGGTGAGAGCCTTCTCCTCATTTCTGTTGACCATCGATCTCCACTGACTTGAGCGTCAAAGGGTCTTCCGCAGAGGGCCACCCCCAACGCCTCTCGCGTGAGGACTGTCTTGCAGGTCCACCCAGGAGGAAGCCCGTCTCGAAGCCCCGCCGCATCCGAGTCGGAGGACGGATTTCAGCAGCAACAGATTGGCGCTAGAGGAAGGGTCATCAAGTCCCTAAAAACTTGTGATCCAGGAGACAAGGTTCTCAGTCTGCAAGAGGATTCCTCCCATGGCCAACTGAAGAAAGGCCACCTCCGAAGTCCGAAATTAGGTCGTCTCTCAAATGCCTGATCCAGTGAGCAATGTCACGCCGCCACTGCCACCAGTCGAGACTCCATCACCGCCAGCGGCCCCGGTGATTTAGGACCAGTTCGCCTTACTGGCCCAGCAGGTTCAGGCTCTAGCCCACCTGATTCAGGGGCGCTCCGAAGCCCCCCGTCCGGCCGCTCATGTTTCTCACCCTCCTGAGGAGGATGCGGCCCCCGCTCATCCGACAATCTCTTCTTTCAGTCTGCACGGGGTTGCGAACCCCCCTTGTCGTCCTAGGAAAGTTGAGCCAGCTCCCCAGCGAGCCCGCGGCAAAGATCTCCCAGATCTCGGTGGGCCCGATCTCTCTCCCCGGTGTATTCTCGCCATGATTTGACACCGTCTCAGTATCCTCCTCGTCCTGCCCCTCTTGCTCTTCCTGACGAGGAGATCTGCCGCCAACTCCAAGAAATGCATCAAGAGCTTGACGCCACCAAGCAAGCCCATCCTCTTCAGAATAAAGTGGAGCAGGGCACCCCCTTCTCTAAGAAAATCATGGAGGAAGTGATTCCCTCCCACGTCAAGCTGCCTGCCATCGAGCCTTATCATGGCTCCTCCGACCCCGACGATCATCTCAGCAGCTTCCGATCAATAATGATGTTCCACGGAGCATCAAACGCGGTCCTCTACCGTGCTTTCCCTTCCAACTCTCAGGGGATCCGCCCGAACCTGGTTCAATGCTTTGAAACCAGGTTCCGTTAATTCTTTTGACGAGCTGAGCCGCCTATTCATCAGCCAGTTCGTCAGTAGCCGCCGCCACCGACGAAGATCCGACTCCCTCTCCGAAGTTAAGCAGAGAGAGGGGGAGTCCCTGAAGAAGTATCTTGGCCGTTTTAATACGATCATGCTAGATGTGGACCGCCTTAATCATGAGGTGGCCATGTCCGTCCTAGTGGGTGGAGTACTAAAGGAGAGCGACTTTTACCTGGCGCTGGAGGTCAGTTACCCTCCAAACCTCTCCGACATGATGGCCCTGGCTGACAAATATGCCAAAGTCGAGGAGTCGCGGAGAGCCGCCCGAGCCAAGCTAACAAAGAAGACGAGCCCAAGGGCTCTGATAGGCACCGACCTGCCCGCCGGCCAAGTCCACCTCGCCGCCAGAGGATTCCCCAGCCATTGCCGAGGAATCGCTCTCGGAGCCCGCCTAGGAGGTTCCACCAGTTCACTCTGCTCACTACCCCAAGAGCGGAGATCCTCATGGAGATCGAGCGCTAGCTCCCTTGACCTCCTCCTCTCCGCAGGAATGCGGCCTGGAGAGATCCCGCCAAATATAACCGCTACCACCACGACCACGGCCACGACACTGAAGAGTGCTGGCAGCTTAAGAATGAGATTGAAAGGCTCATCCAGCGGGGTAGACTAGATTGGTTCAGAGGAGCCCCCGAACCAAGGAACAGGGGTGATCGCTGGCCTGAGCCCCACCAGCAACATCTTCCCCCTCCAAATCCTCCAGTTGCTGGCCACATCAATGTGATTGAGGTGGTCGGTGGTCCTTCAGGCGGGAGGGACGACGAAGAAGGTCCGGCGCCGAAGAAGGCACGCCCCGACGAGCTTTCTTTCTCCAATGATGACTTCCAAGGGATACAGTTCCCACATGATGATGCATTAGTTGTATCTCTAAACTTAAACAACTATGATGTAAGCCGGATTCTCATTGATAGTGGAAGCTCCGTCAATGTTTTGTACCTCGATGTGTTTGTGAAGATGAAGCTTCTTATAGAGAATCTCCGAGCCGTGGACTCCACCCTAATGGGGTTCACCGGTGATGTTATTGTCCTGGAGGGGATCGTCACCTTGACGGTCCGTGCAGGGACTTGGCCCCGCGTGGCCACTGTGTATGCAGATTTCATGGTGACCAAGCTTCGGTCGCCCTACAATGCTATCCTGGGAAGACCCGGCCTAATGTCTCTCAGAGCCGCCATCTCCATCCCGTATCTTGTTATGAAGTTCCCTACCGAGCAAGGGGTAGGTGAAGTTCGGGGAAGCCAAGCAATAGCTCGGCAGTGTTTCGTCACCAACCTGCAATCCCATGACCCCTTCGGATGAATTAAGAGATCCAAAAGGAGGCATGACCCATGGATGCTGATTCTGAGGAATCGGGCAAACTAACCAGCTCCCCCCAAGTGGAATGCTGGGTTGCAGGCCGCTGCCCGATTGAGAGAGCTAGGAGACCATCGGCCCTATGCTGCTCTCAGCTCCCCTTTTCCGTGGCAAGGATTTCCCTTAGAGAAGAGGCGATAATCCAGCCCGATGGAGAAGGAGGGCTCCGTGCGTGCTACGGGGGTGCCTATGCACTTCCTACCCTGCGTTCCCCATAGCAGGCCACAAAGGACACACAGGAAGCGCATATGTGCGCTCTCCGTGTGATCTTTACGGACCTCCTGTGCGCTCTCCATGTGATCTCCGAGTCTCCTCCCTTGAGGACGAGCCACTCTTCAGCGACTCCTTCATCACCCCAGCTATCCGAGGGAAGACTGCTTGCAAAAGGAAAACTCAGTCCCTCCGCCCTAAGCCTCCGGGACACAACCATCATAAAATTTTTCTACGAACACATAGAAGAAAGCTTTGGGGATGGCCTAACACGGCCCCTTCCTCCCCCTTTTTATAGGCAGAATGGATCGGGAGCAACTATCAAGGCAGAAAGCCCTGAGATTCAAAACGCCTAATCCACGCCACCACATGGCCTCCTGGGGTGAAGACAACGCCCCTCGTTGTGCGCCAAACGCGTCGCTCGAACCATGACGCACACCGAAAGATTTTCTCTGATTCAGATCATGAATTTTAAATGCGGAGAATCACCCACCGATCTTACAGATACGAGCAGCCCTAGGAGATCGTCCCGTGAAAGCGACGTCCTCCAATGGCGGATAAGTGCTTGTGTCGTACGCTAAAACGACCCGCATTGGAAAAGATCGATATATTAAAAGCCCCTTGGAAAGCACCAAGGCCACCCTTTGCTGGCTACAGAGCCGTACTATCTACTTCGGCAAAATGAAGGTCGACTTGCCTTAGAAAAGACAAGGCACTAACAGAATAATAAAGAGGCACAAAGGCCAAGTACTCCTGAATAAGAACGCTTTGATATCCTCTACTCTGGCCCAACTGCCTATTGTATCTAGGCATGAACCAAGGCATTGCCTTAGGCTCCCCTTCAAGGCCAGAGCTGCTTCCATACTTCGGAACAAGCCGAAGTATCTATCTTCAGTTCAGCACGACTGAGTGTTATCCCACACCCCGATCTAGACAAAGATAGCTGCCCTCATCTCATCGACAACGAGGCACTCCTTGTACTTTGGCTAAAGCATGAGCGCTATACCTTGAATCTTGCCAGGATAGCCAAAAATCCTCCAAGGGAGTGGATCGCTTATAAGACTTGCACGATGAAAGCAAGCATCTCAAAACAGCAGCAAACACAAAAGCCGCAGAAGCTGTTCTTTTCATTCATCATAAAAAGGGCGACAAAAGGAAAGAAAAATACATCGGCCCTTACAGGGGCTCGCCATTCTCTCCGGGAGCCGCTGAGCCCTCCCCTCGCCGCAGAACCGGCTCGCCCAACTGCCGTTGAAGGGACGCCACCTTCCTTTCCAACCAATCGTTGGTCTCACGGAGGCGCATGATCTCCCTGGTAGAGGCAACCATGTATTGCTCGACCGCCTTCCGAAGTTGCTCGTGGCTTGCAAACGATGAGGCAAGGACTTTCCCGTCGATGATCGCCTTAGTGCGGCCCCTACGGGTCCCTCAACGGGCGTTGACACCGTTGACTGATGCTCCGGCCGACCTTCCTCCTTCCTCGGAAGCCATCTTGCTATCACAAGTTTAGATAAACTAACAAAAGATCGGCAGAGGAAGTGGTTAACGATGCCCTACCATCCGTTGGTATTTAAACTACTTCGGACGAGTGCCCCGATCACCCGACCCATCGGCTCCAGTGCCCCTGCCATAAGGCCTCGCCACATGTCATTACTTCAGTGGCCGCTCGCGAGAGGCGAGGATTTGCTCCCTCCGCAACGTGAAGAATAAGAAAATGGCGATGGAAAAGTTAACAAACCCACCTTTTTTCTCGGGATCAAATCCCCCTTTTTATCGAAGGCGCACCCACGTCTTCACCCTTGATAAGTCGGACTACCTCGGTCATGGCCAAGACGTTTCTGTAACTCCTGGTCCTTTCCAGTCGACCTACCGCATCTCTCGGTTCTAGCCGAGTTATCGCACCTTGCGACTTCGGCCGAGCTAGGTCGTCTCTCAGCCCCTTTAACAGAGCTATGTCGTATCTTGGCTCCTTCACCAAGCCTATCCATATGCCTCGGCCTCGACCAAGATGTTCGCTCAAATCCGAGCTAAACCTACCAAGCAGCGCAAATAAGCCATAAGTTACTCGCGGTCGAGAAAAAAAAAACTTGAGACAAGAGATCATCCGAGAAAGGCAATCGAATGGAGACAAAAGGCTCATTCATTAAAGACTCCAACCGAGTTACAAGTTCGAAAAACAAAAGAAAAAACGTACAGATAACCCTTAAGAATCAGGGTTGGGAACGGCCCCAGCGGCCTCGGCATCTTCCTCAGTGACATTCGAGGGAGCTTGACTTGTCTCACCCTTTTCGAACACTGTTGTTTCCCTGATGGTATGACGAGGATGCCCTTCCAGGGTCGCGGCCTCACTGACACCCGAGCAACGTCAGAATCGGTGTCTAAAAAATCATCATATTCGTCCTCTTCATCCCCTGGGGAGCAAGCTTCAGGGGTCTCAACACTCAAGAAGGAGAGGTCCCATTCTGGATGCTCCTTGGATATCTTGCTTCGAGTGTCCTCCACACTGAGCTAGAAGGCGTCGGCGCAAGTTGCATCTTGTTCGCCCTTGAGCAAAGCGAACCGCATTTCAGTTTCAGCTACCTGGCTCCGTAGTGAGGCAACCAGCCCCTCAGTTTCAGCAGCTTGATTCCGCAGTAGAGCAACCTGCTCCTCGGACTCACTGACCCGCCTCTCAAGCTCTGAATTCCTCTCTCAACCGGATGCCAACTCCCCTTGCAAGGCCCGCATTTGGTCTCGGTTATCCAGCTCCGCCTCCTTCATCTGTAAAAACAGAATTAGCCAACGCCGCGATGGGCTAGTAAAGGAAGCTAAAAAAGAGGTAGGACCACACCTCCTCCTCCCGCCGAGCTAGCTTCATGGTTAACTCCTTGATCTCATCAATGGCCCTCGACTTGTCAGCTCTAATTAGCTTGACTCTCTTAAGATCATTGATCCTCGACTGCCTATCATCAACTTCTCCCCAGGCTTGGGAGAGCTTGTTGTCGAGCCGCAGGTTAATCTTTTCCAGGTGCCATTTGATATTGTCGTCCCTGTCTGCAATGTCATGGTCGCGCCACTGTACCTTCTCCTCCGTTTCGCCAAGCATTCTACTTAGGCGACTCCTCTCTTCCGCGGCCTCTCTCCTCTGCCTGCTCAGGTTCTCGTTAAACTGTTTCTTAACAGTTTCCATTTCTTCGGAATGCCTAGATTTGATCCGGGATAGCTCCAAGCATGCGTCATCACACTTCGCTAGGAACCCACACAGCTCCTTCACTTCAAGCTCTAGCTTGGATACATCACCTTGGGCAGCCCGATACAATACCTTCATCCTCGCCAGATTCTCGTTACTGGTGCCCAGAAGTTGCTCAAATGTGTCAGACGCTTCGCTTGCGATTGAAGCTCGGTGTTGACTCTCCTGGCCTGGATACTGGCCCCCGTTGCCAGGCTCAAGTGCCAGCACAACGCCCTGGTAACCAAAGCACTCTGCAAAATGAAACACAAAGTGAGAAAAGCATGACCAAGCTAACCGGAAAGCATTCGCTGCTTGGGAATAGAAACCTACTCGGGAGATGTAAGACCTGGCTAGCCCCATGAGGGTAGAATTGTTGATCTCAGGAAGAAGGTGGATATCCTTCACCGCGTCCCACTGGCCAAATGCGGCATCAACAAGATCTAGGTCCACGAACTTATCCGCCGAAGGATCCGTGCCTGGGTACAGTACCGACCTCATTAGGGCAGCAAACGCCGCTTCGATGGCCGAGTCCAAGCTACTGGGCTGACCATCCCCGCCTGAAGGATCGATCCAGGCAACCTCGATTGAGAAGCCTTTGACCTCTTGGCCTCCTCCAGTAGAATTCTAACCTGGCCTTCCTCAGATAACTCGGCCAGCCTAAGCGCCAGTTTTCCCGAAGCTTTTGGGGAGGAAGCTTCGGCCGCAAGACTCTCACCTTGCCCTATCCCCTTGTCCGAGTTTCTCCCCTTAATTGCGAACACCTGCTCTTCCCCTGCAGGCTCCGCCAAGGTTTCAGTCTGTTCGGCAGTTGCCCCAACCTCTCCAAGAAGAGGTTCTCCAGTCGTCAGTCCCTCGCGAGTCTCTACTGCAGCCGACCCAGCATCGCCGCCCCTAAGCCCCTCTGAGGGGAGCCCTCCAATAGAAAACTTTTCTTGAGCTTCGACGATTGTAGTCACCCCTTCCTGTCCTCCTGCCAAGGCTAGAGACATTTCACCGATTGGGGAAGAGCCCTCAGGGGCACCGACCTCCGCCGAGCCAGCCATTGGCTCATCTTCTAAAGGAGGGGCGTTCGGATGAGCCAACGGAGTCTCGTCCGAGCTATCTTCTATTTCCACCACTGGGGGACAGGGGATCTCAGCAGTCCTCTTTGGGCCCTCCTCTGTTTTCGGCGCCCCGTCATGGTTACCCCAACCTCTGACGAGCGCTCTTCGAAAAGACGAGCCTTCTTCTCGGGCTTACTTTTCTCCCCACCGCTACTCTCCCTGGGCGCTTGCCCATCCTTTTCTGTATGCGGCCTGACAATTCAGACTTCTTGGCTGCAGAGTGAAGAGCAAGCGGTCAGACCGAGACGCATTTGCTCAAATAAAACCAGTGAAAAAGTAAAAAAGGACCTACCATGCGGATTGAGAGGGCTAAGCCCGGCGGCAAAAAGAGCCTCCTCCGACAGTAAGTCGTTGGCCGAGAACGCCCTGCCATCGCGGAGGACTTCCAAATCCTTCTCCTCCTACTCAGATAAAGTCGGATGTGTTTCCACATCCCGAACAAACTCTCCCCATCTCCGGGGAAAATCGGAACCAATGTTCCCTTCAGCAATGAAGAATCGAATCTTCCACCCCTTTATAGATGATAGCTTATCCATGATCATCTTAAACGACCTCCAAGGTACGATGTAAGGCCACTCCGATTTCCTCCCAGGTATCAGGTGGTAGCAAGCATGAAAAAGGGGCAGAGTTGCCACTACCTGAATCCGGTTGCACATCGAAATAAACCCGATGATACTCCGCCAACTGTTGGGAGCGACCATCGTCGGGCAGATGTTGTAAAACTTCATGATCTCCTTCACCAGGGGATGGAGAGGAAACCGGAGGCCTGCCTTCAAACTATCTTCATAAAGAAAGACCCCGTGTTCCAAATCTTGCGAAACCCTATGCTTGGGTTTCGGCAACCGTAGAATAACATCCAAGAGAATGCCGTACTTCTGGCGAATTTTTCCCAAATCCTCGGTAGCAATCTCCGAAACCACGTCGTCGGAGCTCATCATTCTGCTAGCCAGGAGAAACACCAAACGAAGCTATAGAGAGAACAAAGAATAAAATGCTCCAAAGAGGAACGAAGGAGCGCTGCGAGCAGAAACGACGTTGTTTCAACTTTGCTTCCCCTCGAAGGAAACCACCTCAAGAGAAGACAAGGCATCTCACCCAAGGCGCCCGGACCCACCTCTGCAAATGCCATAAAAACCGGGATTTGCTACGTGGCAGTCCCCCAACCGTCGCCCCAAAGGAGTCTTATCCATGAAGGCATGGCGGCCGCGCAGCATTAAATAGGGCATTATAGCGCGGGCTATCTAATCCGAATCCTTCCGTTCAAATCGTGCCACCTGGACTTATACTCCATATGCCCAAACCTACGCTTCGAACTAGGGAGTGAGGGGTATGTGTTGAGGGGTAAAATCACTATGCGTTAACAATCGTGTACGTGGCTAGGGCTAGCCCTGATTTCTGCTCGCTGTGCGACGCCCACCGGGGATAAGTCAGCCTCAGTAGGTCGGGGCCCTTAGCCCCTCACTGAGCCAGGGATTCTCAAGGCGCGGATTGCATTTCACACCCCCATCTGAGCTATCTCCCCTCGGTCCCATCCGAGCTATCGCCTCTTAGTCTCATCCGAGCTATCGCCCCTCAGTCCCATCTGAGCTATCGCTTCTCGATCCCATCCGAGCTATCTTGTTTCTCGGCCCCTTGAGCCGAGCTATCATCTCTCGTTTCTCGGTCCCTCGAGCCGAGCTATCGTCTATCATTTCTGGGCCCTCGAGTCGAGCTATCATCTATCATCTCTCGGCCCCTCGAGTCGAGCTATCGTCTATCGTCTCTCGGCCTCGGCTGAGCTACCGTTCATTGGCTCTGACCGAGCCATTCCCCCGCCCGACTTTTCCAGCCGGTCCCTTCCTATCACTCGGCGTAGCCCAAGTGATCCCCATACCTCTACAGAGTCCAGCGCGGGAAAGCTTATAAGATTCAAAACAGGAATCATATCTGAGAGTGGCCTAGGCCCCTGGGGCCTATGCTCCCACCAAATCTCGAGACATCAACAAGCTCTCCCAGCCGTTGATCCTCTAACTAACCAGATATGAATCCTACCGATCTCATAACAAACTGGATTCGAATCTCAACAACTTTTGGATCCACGACGCTCCCAAACAACCAGGTGATCCTCTATAAATACCACAGCTTCAGACCCCCTCAGGTACACCATCTCCCGTGCGCACACTTGCTCACTGGCTCTCTCTTGCTCTCTGCGTTCACTTCCGCCATTAGCGCTCCGCTCGGAGCCTCTGGAGGAACTCTTCGGCAAGAGCCTTCTCCTCATTTATGTTGACTGTCGATCTCCACTGACTTGAGCGTCGGAGGGTCTTCCGCAGATGGCCACCCCCAATGCCTCTCGCGTGAGGACTGTCTTGCAGGTCCGCCCAGGAGGAAGCCTGTCTCGAAGCCCCGCCGCATCCGAGTCGGAGGACGGATTTCAGCAGGAACATATATATATATATATATATATATATATATATCTTAATAGAGATCCATACTCTAATCTTATGTAGTATCTGTTTAATTTCTAAAATTTTATTTCGAAAATTTATTAACTTATTTATTATTGATTTTATAATTCAAAGACATGAGTCGAGGAGCTTCGCTCCCAGGCATCGCAGGTCGACTCCACTAATGGGGAGATGCCCGTCGAACTCTCAGTAGAGGAGAGTCGGCGTGTGTTTTTGGAGGCTGTTGGTGCCCAGCCGCGAGACCGCAGGGTCTATGGTCTGGGCACTAGAGCTTCTGCATATTTTCCCCATCAGGCCTCCAGCTCGCGATTTTCTGGTGATATTCCTGCCGAGCGTTTAGACGACATTCAGAGATCTATTGCGGAGGAGGTTCGATAGGACGTTCGTCAGGAGGTTCGGCAGGAGGTTCGGCAGGAGGTCAAGCACGAGTTCGAGCAGCGTATGCGAGGCCGGGATCAGGAGCTTGCAGACGTGCGAGATCAGATGCATCATTTGCAGGATATGGTTAGCCGCTTATCGCAGGATCTCCAGCCTCCACGTGATCACTCAGATTCTTGATGTATTTTTTTTTCTTTTTATATGTTGTACATAAAAACTTTAAAATTTTAATATATGAATTATTTTTGGAAATTGATTATTGTTTGGATCAATATGAGTGAAGAATGTTTCTATCAATATTTAAATGTAACGAAATTGTATTAACTGTTTTAATTTTTTATATTTTATATTTTTTTTTAAAATTTAATTTGCGACGCATTAGCGACTGAAATTGCATCGCTAATATTTTAAAATATTATTATTAAATAATGCGATGCAATGACCTGGCGTCACAATAATTTTTTTAAAAAAATTAATAGCAACACATTAGCGACTCAAATTGCGTCGCTATTATATCTAAAATATTTTTAATAAATATTGCGACGCAATGACCTTGCGTCGCAATATTTTAAAAATTTTTTTCTTTATGACGCATTAGCGACTCAAATTGTGTCGCTATTATATCAAAAATATTATTATTAAATATTGCGACGCAACTAAATGCGTTGCAATATTGCGATGCAATTGAATGCGTCGCTATATTTTAAATTTTAAATTTTAAATTTAGCGATGCATTTGGATGCGTCGCAATATTGCGACGCATTGTTGCGTCGCAGAGAGTCGCAATATTGCGACGCAATTGTGACAAATGGATATTACGACGGACATCTGAGCGACGCCGTCATTGCGTCGCTATTGCGTCGCAATAGCATGTTTAGCGATGCAATTACGACGCATTTGGGCGTCGTAATATTTTTTTTCCTTGTAGTGTTAGCCTCATGCCTCGAAGATTTATGTAGAGGTTTTGTAACATCATGTTTAATAAAAATAATATAGTCATCATTGTTCCAATCATGTTTGAAAATAATACTGCAGGCTTCATTGTCCGTTTTATCAGCGAGAGACCTAAAAAATAAATAATTAATCAAAAAGAGTTCTTGCAAATGGAAAGACCAAAATGCCTTACAAACAAAATTATTCGTGCTGATTGGCTCTAATTTTTGTTAAGTAACCAAATGACTCTACCTTATAGAAACCCATGCATAAAATTTTAAGAGTAGCTATCAGGTAGAAATTAAATAGCTTAATGAAGCCTAGCTAGCATGTAGGAGATGAGGACCACCAAAGGCTAATTAATGACACCCACCATGCACATGCTTCTCATGGATCAAGATGGTTGAATTACAAACGCTGAGCGTGACTCACACCGGATCAGCTAGCTTTTCCCATGCGTCTGAAATCCTATTGACTGGGTCCCACGATCCCAAGCCAGGTGGTAGGCTTCAAAAGGGTCAGGTCCCCATCGTCACCAATTTGGACCTTAATTTCCATGGGGAGCTTCCT
The DNA here is from genome assembly GCA_900491605.1 of Calamus simplicifolius. Classification (NCBI taxonomy): domain Eukaryota; kingdom Viridiplantae; phylum Streptophyta; class Magnoliopsida; order Arecales; family Arecaceae; genus Calamus; species Calamus simplicifolius. Next base: position 930,893 of record UESW01004386.1, read on the forward strand.
CGGAAATTTCTTCCTTTGGACCACCCCCCCCCTCCTATGTTGACTCACACAGGGGTGGGCATCTTGAGATACATGGATGGATGATGTGGCCAAACTCTATTTGAATGGTTCCATTGTTATTAGACCGGTCATCAGATTAAATTATCTTGCCTATTTAATTAATGCCTGTTAGAAAAACAATAGAAGGCACAGATTGATAGGTTCATGCATAGCACTTGGTAAAAGATTTATTCATTTGAGGACAAATGAAAACCTCAGCCAGCCGATCGACAAATACTGCTGCTATTTGTGGTTTAGAATTGGTTGGCAGCCACCAGGTCAAGGTAGCTTTCTCTATTATTACAAAACAAAAAAAAAGCCAAAAAAGAAGAAGAACAAGAAGGTGACGTGAGGGAAATATTGGCCGAAGAAGTTGGTAGATCATGTATAATGTCCGGAGACTAATCCAATTTGTGTGAGCCTCACATCAGTATACCGCGCCTACGTATTTGGTGCATGCCAAGTGAATAAAAGATAGGGTAATATCTTATATTAAAATGCAACGACTTTTTAGTTTTTATATTCACATAGACAAAAGTTGAGGAGAGAACCGTATATATATGATCCACAACCGACAAAATCTAGATAAGATCTCATATATTTCAAAGCTAGGACAAAGTCCACAAGACAAGCAAATTTTTGGCACGATCATGGTTTATTACGATCATGCAAAACTGAGGACATGCACGAGTTTATGGCATTAGAGATTTGGAAAAAACCAATTAAGTGGTATTTATCTGAAAGAAGTAAATGATGCCAACAGGAACCTGGGAAGGAGAACTTTAAACTTGTTACCTTGAAGAAGAAGAACTCTTCAAAGTTAACTTGTTTACTGATATATCTGGATGGCCGCCATTATTCTCTAGTTTAATTTGTATGTAAAAAGGTTAAAAAAAGGCTTGAGAGAGAAGGCTAGCTAGAGAACATTCTCAACACGTAAGTTCAATTTTCTCAAAAGGAGAGGAGATGATGACTCGTTCGTTGTGCGAACCAAATGGTCCCCTCGTTAGCCTGCACGTTTTCAAGTCCTCACGTTTTCTCCTGGCCTTCTTCTAGGACCTTGCTAGAGGTATATTTAAATGATAGTTTCAAGGGGCATCTCCAAGCCGACCACAGAGAGCTTTTATGTCCACTAGTGTTGACACATTAACCACACCTCGGCCGTTAAGTTGGACAGGAGAGCAAGTGCTGTGCAAGGCATGCATCGATCATTTACAGCAGCAAGTTGGCCCGGATCAGGTCCAGCCTAATGCAGTCAGGGTGACATATATAAACGTCATGCGGATGCATGGTGGCGCTCGACAGTCCATGGACCACTGCGAAACGAAAGGTTCAGTCCACGGCTGCTGCCATGCCATGTATTCAAATTCAATCAACATGTGCTCACAAATAGACAGCTGCCTGACAGATCGATTTCAAAAGGTCTTGTGCCAGTACAACGTTATAGCTGCTCGCAATCACCGGACCTCTCCGTGTGTGTATATGTACACAAAAATTTCATTCAAATACTTTCAATCTTTTAGATTATCTCTTTGTGTCTTTTGAGTTTCTTTTCATATATGATATTATTCATATACAGACGAAAGCATGATAAAAAACCATATATTTATACCATCCTCTTGTATCTGTATACTATTATTTATTTATAACACTACCTACATACAACCTCTTTAAACATCATTATTATAGTAGATCGGTTCTCTCTATTACCCGCTTGCTTTAAAAATCATGTGTGCGCTGCTCTGGTTCCGTTTTTTAGCCGTGCTTTAAGATTTATGTTTCGGCCATTTCCCTCCTCGATCTCCGGCGATCTTTGCTGCCTTGGTGATTGTTTCTCTGAAGTCTTTCGTCCTACTGTACCCTGTCATCCCATGGCTTCCGATGGGGCTACGGATGGTCAGGTTCCTAGGTGGAGGGCAGCGGAGCATGGGTATAAGTGGGTATCTTCGTCTCCTTCACCGGCAGAGGTGGCGAGGTTGAAAGCCTGATTTTCAAACGTCGTTTGGGTCCTGGTGGTGGTGCTAGAAGAGGAGATGACGAGGTGGCAGCAGAGGGCTGTTCTCGCTCGCTCCTTCCTCAGATGGGTGTCGGCAGATGCTTATATCAGGGAGTTTAGGCGAGCAGGGATCCCTTGAGCCATCGTCCCAATTAGCCTTGCCTTTCGCTACCATATCTTCCGTTTCAAAGATTTGGCTGCCTGCGATCTGGTTCTCAACCGCCCGTGGGTGGTTAACGGCCAGATTATAGGGATGGAAGCTTGGAGACCGGAGTTCTTCCCGGCTGAGGACTCCATCTCCTTGGCTCTGCTATGGGTGAGATTGCCCAACCTTCCGATGGAGTTCTGGAAGGAGGACATCCTCAGAGCAATCATGGAGCCAGCGAGAATCTTCTACTGTGCTGATGCTGCTACTCAGTCGAAGAACAGGGGAGGCTACGCGAGGGTGGCTATCTGCGTAGACCTTCGTCGTCCTCTTCGGCAAGGGACTCAGGTTCAGGGGCTTCAGGGGCCATTTTGGCAGCAGTTTGCTTTCGAATCAATGGAGGGCATCTGTCCGAACTGTGGATCATTGCATCTGGAAGGTCCGTGCTCACCGTCGGCCATGGCTGAGGAGGAGGAAGCTGCCAGCATAACTATCTTTGGGCCGTGGATGGTTGATGCTCCCCAGATACGTCACATATACCGTGAAGCCAATTTGACGGCTGACTGGGCGGCGGCTTCAGTGGCTCAGCATGCTGGTTATTGGATATGGAGACTGGATGACCCCTATTCTTCTATTTTGCAGCAAATTTTGTATTCTGATCTATCTGTGTTGATTCGCACTAGACTAGCGTGATCGTCCGCTTGTACCACAAAAAAAAACATCATTATTGCATCACCGACATTCAATCAGAAGGTTGGTAAAAAAGGCATATATGTGTAAGTTAAATTTGACTATAATCGAATGTAATTAAGCTCCATATGCAGTTATCTTATTCATTATTGAATTCATATAGATCTCGAAGTCATTCCATTTTTTTCATATTTAAAATTTGCTATCCATATGGATCAAGAATGAAAAGAACAATCAAATTTGGACTTGACAATATGTGAGTATACCAGCTCCTCTATATATATATATATATATATATATAGATGTTAAATGGGCCAGCTTGGCACAGCTTGATCCCTTACAATGACTGGCTCATGACCCATAGGCCCAGCCCAAGTTGGGTTGGGTTGTACCATGCCTAGCACATTGCCAGCCCATATAATGTTTCTAACATTACTTTAAAAAAATTGTATACTTACCTTTTTGTGGGTGGATAAATGGTTTGTTGCAGTTGTATCATCTCATTCTTTCTCCATTTTCTAGCCGTTCGAAGGAAAGTCTTCAATAATCTTCATTTTTGTCTTTCATTTGATATAGTCCGAACCCTAAGCTATTAAGCCCAATAATGAACTACGAGCCATATTGTGCTAGTATATGGGTTACCATGCTAGCATAGCCCGCAAGATGGGCCATGTTATGCCAAGCACTACTACTGTAATAGCCATGCTATGTCAGGCATAGGTCCATCTTGTATTGAACCATATTGAGCTTGAGCTAGCATAACTTGTTTGACACCTATAGGTAGACTTGGCTACATTTGAATGTAGCCAAGTCTAGGATCTATTCTAGCACGCTCTGTATGACACATCGATAGATAGATTTGGTTACATTTGAATGTAGCTAAATTCAGGATCCAGTTGGGCATGCCTCATTTGATACACTATAGGTATACTTGGTTACATTCGAATATATCTTAGTTTAGAATATGGTCACCTCGTTTACCTTTGAATACATTCCATCCTTAGAATTCAGTCACCTTTCTCATCCTTAGATCCACACAGTCGATGAATTCGAAAAATAAAATGTAGCCAAATTTACCTCTCTCTTTATATATATATGTGTGTGTGTGTATGTATGTATGTATGTATGTATGCATGCATGCATGTATATATAGATAAAAATATACTTTTGATCAACAAACTTTTACTTAGAATTTATTTTAATTTTTTAACTTTTAGTACTGATGATTTAAAACCTCATGCTCTAAGGATATTGCATTTTTGACGATTTACCTTATGAGTAAGTTAAAATTGATGAGATAACTAATTTATCACACTATTAATTAGTTCATATTCTCATATTAAAACAATACATTAAATATTATATTAATTTTAATTAATATTATTGTTGCCATGGAAATTCATTCTTCGACTCGGGTGCACCTCTAGCTCCTAATTCGGATGCCGATCTCGTCGCCTCGGGTGGAACCTGCAAGACAGTCCACATGCAGAGGGTGCTGTGGGAGATGCCCTCTGTGGAGGACCCTTTGATGCCCAAGTCAGTGGAGATTCACAGCAAGCAGATGTATGGAGAAGACTCTCACAGAAGAGCTCCCCTAGATGGGTGTTCTCTCAAGAGCTCCGAGCTCAGATGGAGCTTCAATGGAGTTTTTTCGGTATGAGAGCCAGTGATTGAATGCGTACCTAAGAGGTTTGAGGGCTGTGATATTTATAGGCAATCACCTGATTCCCTGGGCGTGTTGTGAGGGTCCGAAAGCTATTATGATTTGAAATGGATTCGAATCAAGTTCGTTACGAGGCCAGTAGGATCCATATCTTGTCAGTTAGAGGATCGACGATCGGGAGAGTTGGTTGATGCTTTGAGATTCGACGATCGTGTAGGTTCTAGGCTACCCCTATGACCCTTAGGCTACTTTTGGGCATGATTCTCCATTTGGAATCTTATTCAGTTATCGTGAATTCGAACTCTCCTGTGCCGGATTCCATAGAGGTATTTGAGTGCCTTGGTTCGGTCGAGGCAGGGAACAATTTGGTTTTTAGCTCGGGCTGCCGAGGTATGAAGATAACTCGGGCTACCGAGGTATGAAGATAGCTCGGGCTGCCGAGGTATGAAGATAGCTCGGACTGCCGAGGATGGAGATAGCTCGGGCTGCCGAGGATGAAGATAGCTCGGATTGTCGGGGCGACCCGACTTTGCTAAAGGCGATTCAGCTTTATCGCTTGGTGGTTGTGACAGCTGGCCGATAGGATGTTGGGATTGGACTTGACCCAATTGTTGATGTGTGCGGATGTTAATGTAATGATAGTTTTGCCCCTCATCACATGCCCCCTACTTCCTAGTCTGAAGTGTAAATTCGGATGTAGGGAGTAGAGTTTTGGAATAACCTTATTCAAGGGGATCCGAAGGGGCAGGCAATGATAATCTCATAAATAACAAGCCACTGTTTCATTATCATTTTTCACCGTAGCTCGAGAAGGAAACGCCTCGTTTCCAGCAGGCTGCGATAGTGGGAGTTTCACGTGCTAGGACTTCTTTATTTCTGGCGCCCATATCGGAAGTTTTGGCATCTTGGGCTTTCTTTCTGAAGCGTTTATTTAAAGAGGGTTAGGGCGGCGCTCCTTCTGCAATGCCTCTTCGTCCCTGCCATAGAAATTTTTCGTTCCTTTCCAAACCCTTGTTAACTTGTTCGTGGCTTGCCTCTCAATCTGTTAACATGAAGGGCTCGAGCGATGTCGCCTCAGAGATAACCCTCGAGGATTTGGATAGAATCCGCCGATACTACAAGGTCCCTCGAGACGTCTCCCTATGGTCTCCAAAGCCCAAACATAGGGTTCCGATGGAGCTAAGTCATAGGGTTTTCTTTTACGAGGAGAGTCTAAGGGCAGGTCTCCGGTTCCCTCTTCACCCACTGGTGTAGGAGGTAATTAGGTTCTATAACATATGTCCAATAATAGTGGCTTCGAATAGCTGGCGCAATCTCATCGGGTTCATCTCGATGTGCAGTCGCGTTGGGGTGACTGCGACCCTTCCTATATTCTGAGTATGCTATAACCTGGTTTTTGGGAGGAGCTCCGAGTGGCCGTATATTGGTCCCTAGAAGTCATTTAAAATAATTTTAGATAATCCCTCATCGATAAAGGAATGGAAGTCCCAATTTTTCATCGCCGATGGGAACATTGGTTCGGATTTTCCGAAGGTATGGGCGAGCTATGTGAAAGATCCAGAAGCACGCTCGGAGCTGACCGAGCAGGAGAAGAGAGATTTGGTAACCCTTCACAGTAGTCAGGTGCTATCGGCCAGCGCCCTGTTATTAGATGATGCCCTTTTTGCCGCCGGGCTTAGTTCTATTGACCCTCAATGTGAGTTTATTTTTCGCCTTTTGTTATGATGTCCGGTGTGCTTGGGCAACTCTATTACTATTCGACTGAATGTTTATTATGTTTTCAGCTGAGAGATCAAAATTTGTGGGCCAAATGAGGAAGGAATTGGGCAAGCGCCATAGGGGCTCCGGCTCTGGGGACCAGCATAGGTCCGAAAAGAGAATCCATCCTTCCGGGTCTCGTTCGAAGGAGCCAAGGAAAGATAGTGTTGGCCGCCACTCTTCCACCCCTAAGAGGGGGGAAGCGGGAGCGTTGGCCTCGGCTGGTGAGCCCTCCCTGACGGAGGGGGACACGGTAGTGGAGATGGAGAATGCTGTTGGGGGAAACTCAGAGAGAGCCATCGAAGTTTTTCCCCTTCAAATAGTGGTTGTGTCAGATGATGCCGAGGAGATGTCGCCGGTTCATTCGGCAATCCTCCTACGAGAGGCTAATCAGCCTCAGTCGTTAGCGGTGGGGAGCCCTTTGGCGCTGCACGTGGAAGAGGCCCCTGCTTAGATGGTAGGGTCAGGAGAGGCAGTTGCGGCTGCCGAAGCTCAAGTGGAGACACCTGTCGAAGGGTCGGTGGAGGCCCAGGGACCTCCTGCCGAGGGTCTCTCCCTTATGGTACCAGGGGGTGTTGTGGGAGAGACCGAGATATGAGTGGAGTCCGCCGGGGATGAAGCAACATTTGGAGAGGAAGAGGAAGAAGAAGAAGAAGAACCATTGAGCGAAGGGGATGCTCGGACGGAAGTTCCTTCAACTGGGGCCGAAGCATGCGAGGCCATGCAGGCTAAAGCTCTAATGGAGGAAGCTAAGCAGATGGCGGTTCCTAAGGTTGAAGTCCCTCAGGCCGATTCTTTGGCCGTGAGTTCTCTTATTCATAGCCCAGAGGTGGATGACATGTTCTCTGCCTTGATGCGGTCTATACTACATACAGAGGGAGTTTCTCGACGGATGAGCCTGCAGTCAAGGATATTATTAAGGCAGCTTTCGGTCGGTTCGGGGCACTGAAAGATGTCTACCTTCTCTCTGAAATTAGTAGCCCCGCTCTTATGAAGATCACTACAAACTATGCCTCCCGAGTGAGTCATTGTACCAAGGTTGTAGTTCTTAGTCGGTTGGTTCGGACATAGTTTCTTACTTGTGCTTTTTCTGCAGAATGCTTTAATTATGAGGGTGCTGAATTGGCACTTAAATTTGGCCACGGAGGCCTGTGCTCAGGCCAGGAAGGAGGCGGCCGACCTTCGGGCAAGGGTGGATTCGACCAGCCGGCTCTCTGAATTGGCACTTAAATTTGGCCACGGGGGCCTGTGCTCAGGCCAGGAAGGAGGCGGCCGACCTTCGGGCAAGGGTGGATTCGACCAGCCGGCTCTCCAGGGCCTTGGCATCCGTTTAGGGGCACCTTGAGAAGATGAACGAGTCCTACCGAGCTACCGCCGAGAGGGCCTCTTGGTTTGAGTCTCAGGTCAAAGATCTCCAGGGCTTTCCTGAACAATCGGATAAGGCCTGCTTGGAGTTATCCCAAATCAAATCCAAGCATGCCAACGAAGTCAACGCTATGCGGCAGCATTTTGACGAGAAATGGGGCTAGCTGAAGAATAGCTACGCCAAAGAAAAAGATAACTAGAGCAAAAGGTTCGATGAGGAGGAGTGCAGGTACTGGCGACAACAAGATCAGCTTGCCAGCCTGAACAGGAGGCTCGCCGATAGGGAGGATCGGCTAAAATGGTAGCATGACCAAATTGCCAAACTTACCACCGATCTTGACCAGTCTTGGTGGGAGATTGAAGATAAGCAATCCCGGATTGAGGACCTTAAGGAGGGTCTTCATCAGAACAAGGCGGCCAAATTGAAGGCCCTTGAAAGGGTTCATGAGTTGAACGAGAAGATAGCTCGGCGAGAGGAAGAGGTATTATATCTTCTCATTTACTTATTTCTGGTGCCTTTTCTTTTGTTTATGGCCTCAAACGATCTGGTGTTTGCAGATAGGCAAAATCGGGCTCGAGGCGTAGGAGCAATTTAAGGCCTTGAGGGCGGAGTTGGCCTCGAGTTGCCAAATGAACTCCGAGCTTGGGAGTCAGTTGGCCGAAGCTAATAGGTGAATTTCTTTGGCCGTGGACGAGTATAAGAGTTCCGTCCAATATTCCGAGGAGCACAAAGAGGCTTGTGCTGATGCATTCCGGTTCAGCGAAGAGGAAACTCGGGCAAAGATCTATCGAGTGTATCTCGAGTTAGATTTATCTTTCTTGGATGCCGAGCTTTATGATACCCGTACCCCGGGGGCCGAAGAAGCTGAGTATGAAGATATCTCGGATGTCGACCTCAAGACCATTCTTGGTTCTAACGAGGCATTGGCTCCATAGGGGTGTTCTTAGCCCGACGCCGAGGATTCTGAAGTCCCTTTATCAACCGTACTTGAGTGGGTGAACCCAGTCAACCTCCTCCGGATGTCACCGAACGGGCCCATGGAAACAATTTGAACCCTGATTCTTAAGGGTTATTCATGTATTTTTTGCTTTTTAGACTTGTAATTTGATTGAAACTCAATGAATCTTTCATTTCCTTCTGTTTGTTTTATCACCTTAGCCATTGTTTCTGAACAATCTTTTTTGTCAGAAGTTTTTTCTAACAGCAAACGAATCATAAACAATTTCATGTTTTAAGGTCGGATTGCTCTCAGGAGTTCCGAATTGAATAATCTGCTTAGTCGAAACTAGATTGACTTGTTCCGCCGATATATAAAACTGTTTGGTTTTGCTGCGGAATATTATTCTGGCTTTACTTGAAGTGAGTCGAATAATTCGTAATGCGCAAGTTAGCTCGATCTGTCGAAGTATAGGATAGTTCGGCTTGAAATGACCGAAACCTATAAAAATGCCTCGGTTGGGACCGAGGTTAGGTGGATAGTTCGGTCTATCCATAGCAAGAAGTTGGCTTGCTTTTCGCTGAGGTAAACGAAATGGCCTTGCAACTTGCCGAAGGACTCCTTGTTTTTTGCTTAAGGTAGTTACCCTGTTGGCCTTTTCCAATGCAAGTCCCTTAAACTTTCGTGTTAAGCATTCGATCGCCATTAGACGGTATCGCTTTCAAAGGGGGATCTTCCAAGTCTGTTCATATCCCCAGGATTCACAGACGATTTTCTGCATTTAAAGCTCTTGATTCGAGATTAGAAAGAAATCTTTGCCTTTCGTCATGGCCTGGGAGGCATGCTCGGCGCACTTTGGAATGCACCCCTTTTTCTCTGGCTCACCATGTGGTGGCGTGGTCATGGCGTTTCAAATTTTGGGGCTCCCTTCTTTAATGGTTGCTCCCAGTTTGTTTGTCTATAAAATGGGGAGAATGGTCTGTGTTAGGCCATCTCTCAAAACCTTCTCTTACTATGAGTTAGAGGGGGCTTCCATGGTGCCCATTTTATTGTGGTTGAGAACGGAGAGTTCGAGCCTCCCTTTCAAGAGCTGGCCCATCCCAGATAGCTGGGGTGATGGAGTAGCTGCTGAAAAGAAAGTAGTCCTCAAGGGAGGAATCTCGGAGGTCATATGGAGAGCGCATGGGATGCCCACAGAGGTCATATGGGGAGCGCACGTATGCGCTTCCTGTGTGGCCTTTGTCACTTGCCATGGGGACCACAGGAAATGCAAAGCATACATATCCCCCATGGCTGACATGGAACTCACCTCCTTCCTTAGTTTGGATCTCTTAGTTCATCTGCCTGAGAGGTCTTTTCTTGAGCAAGGAGGGAGGAGAGTGGTGTTGGTCTGCTGGTCCCCTGTTCATGTCATTGGGCAATGGCTAGCAGCCCAGCATCCCTCTTGGGGGAGGGGGCATCCTCGGCATCAGCATCCATAGGTCTCTGACCCCGTTTGGATCCTTTAGTTTATCCAAGGGACCCATGGATGGCCGACTTTGGTATCAACCGACGACTTCAACGGAGCCGTCTGGTTTCTCTGATTTCTTTGGTTGAATGCAAAAACATCGTTATTGACCGAAGCTGCTCAGCCGAGCTTTTTATTTATTTGTCTTTATTTCCTGTGCTATGATGCACTTGTAATGCCTCTCAACAGGTCGTAATTTTTTATCAATAATGAAAGTTTTTATCCTCTCTTCTTCGAATACTTATTTCTTCTCTTGACGTGGCTGTGTGGAGAGTTGTTCTCCTTGTGCTATGCTTTCTAGATTGTAGCATAGTTTTTTGCTACTTTGTTTTTGTTAGGCATGATATTTAGTCCTTTGCGGAGGGAGCGTTCACCTCTGTTTAGGTCAGAGGGAGGCCTGGGCGGCCCTGTCAACTTATGATGCATACATGATCCTACTCAAGGGGATGAAATAGGTTTTCTCTTTGAACGGAGATAACTCGTATAATCTTGCTGGTGAGCGGAGAAATGTTACTTACCTCTGCCGAAGTATGATAGGGCACCTTAGTCACACTAAAGTGACTAAGAGATCACCCGACTAGGCCGAGGCTTTAGATGATATTCAGAAATATATTACTCGGTTTGGCCGAGGCTTCAAAAATTATTCAGAAATATATCACTCGGTTTGGCCGAGGCTTCAGAGATTATTTAGAAATATGTCACTCGGTTTGGCCGAGGCTTCAGAGATTATTCAGAAATATATCACTCGGTTTGGCCGAGGATTTAAAAAGATTATATTTTACTTGGCGCGGCCAAGGTACGGAGACATCACTCAGCTTGGCCAAGGCTTCAAGATTATATTTTACTTGGTGCGGCCAAGGTACGGAGACATCACTCGGCTTGGCCGAGGCTTCAAGATTATATTTTACTTGGCGCGGCCAAGGTACGGAGATCGCTCGGCCCAGCCGAGGATTTAAAAAGATTATATTTTACTTGGTGCAGCCAAGGTATGGAGACATCACTCGGCTTGGCCGAGGCTTCAAGATTTTACTTGGCACGGCCAAGGTACGAAGATCGCTCAACCCGGTCGATGATTTAAAAAGATTATATTTTACTTGGCATGGACAAGGTACGAAGACATCACTCGGCTTGGCCGAGGCTTCAAGATTATATTTTACTTGGCGTGGCCAAGGTACGGAGACATCACTTAGCTTGGCCGAGGCTTCAAGATTATATTTTACTTAGCACAGCCAAGGTACGGAGATCGCTCGGCCCGGTTGAGGATTTAAAAAAAGATTAATTTTACTTGGCACGGCCAAGGTACGAAGACATCACTCGGCTTGGCCAAGGCTTCAAAATTATATTTTACTTGGCGCGGCCAAGGTATGAGGATCGCTCGGCCCCAAGGATTTAAAAAGATTATATTTTACTTGGCTCGGCCAAGGTATGGAAACATCACTCGGCTTGGCCGAGGCTTTAAGATTATATTTTACTTGGCGTAGCCAAGGTACGGAGATCGCTCGGCCCGGCTGAGGATTTAAAAAGATTATATTTTACTTGGCGCGGTCAAGGTACAGAGACATCACTCGGCTTGGCCGAGGCTTCAAGATTATATTTTACTTGGCGTGGCCAAGGTACGGAGATCGCTCGGCCTGACCAAGGATTTAAAATGATTATATTTTACTTGGCATGGCCAAGGTATGGAGATCGCTGGGCCCAGTCGAGGATTTAAAAAGATTATATTTTACTTGGCACGACCAAGGTATGGCGACATCACTCAGCTTGGCCGAGGCTTCAAGATTATATTTTCTTAGCACGGCCAAGGTACGGAGATCGCTCGGCCCTGCCGAGGATTTAATGTATAGCAGGAACTGCTTCTCATTGCAGCTTTCAAAGAGGGTTATAAAATTTTGCGACTCTTTGAGAATTAAATTTAGTTCAATGAACTGAGTAAGTTTAGTAAGAGCGCATACTTTTACTGATGATATGCGCGGAGATTATCCAAGTTCTATGTTCGGGGAATAGATTTTTCACTCAAATCTTGGAGTTTATAGGTACCGGGTCTGATTACCTCCGTAACTTGGTAGGGACCTTCCCAGTTCGAGGACAATTTCCCTTGCTCTAATGGCTTTGAGATGGATGCCTTCCGAAGCACTAGATCACCTGGGAGGAAAGACTTCCCTTTGACTCTGGCGGTGTGATAACGAGCTACTCTTTGTTGGTAGGCGGCCATCCAGATTCGGGCTTTCTACTTGACCTCTTCTATTAAATCAAGATTAGTTCGGAGTTGCTCGTCGTTGAATTCTTCCGAATAGCTTTCCATGCGAGGGGAGGGGAGTCCGACCTCCATAGGGATGACGACTTCTGTGCCAAAAGCCATCTTAAATGGGGTTTGTCCTATGGGTATCCTCTCAGTGGTTCGGTATGCCCACAACACATGGTGAAGTTCTTCAGTCCATCTACCTCGTGCTCGGTTGAGCCGAGCTTTAATTCCTTGTAGGAGGGTTCGATTGGTTACCTCAGCCTCTCCATTGGCTTGAGGATGTTCGACCGACGTCAGGTGATGGAGAATGCCATGATCCTCGCAGAATTCCTGTAATTTAGGATTGTCGAATTGCTTCCCGTTGTCGGTGATGATAGTGTGTGAAAGGCCGAAGTGGCAGATGATGGACCTCCATACGAAGTCTTTAGCACGAGCTTCGGTTATCTGGGTGACTGCTTCGGCTTCAACCCACTTGGTGAAATAATCAATCGCAACAAATAAGAACTTCTTCTGCCCCGTGGCGAGGGGAAAAGGGCCAAGGATATTCATCCCCACTTGGCGAAAGGCAGGGGGACGAAATGGAGGTCAGGTGCACAGAGGGAAGCCTCTGAATGTTTGAGTGTCGTTGGCATGCATCACAGGCTCGAATGAGGTTATCAGCATCTTTCTGCATCATCGGCCAATAATATCCTTGATGCAGCACTTTATGGCATAGGGCTCGGCCGCCAAGATGATTGCCACATATGCCCTCATGAACCTTCCGAAGAACATAATTGGCCTCTGATGGTCAGAGGCATTTGAGCAATGGATGGAGAAGGACCACTTATACAGTCGGTCATCAATCACAATATAAAGAGATGATTGCATTTTTAGCTTCCTCACTTCTTTTCTATCAGTGGGCAGCAACCCTTCTTTAAGGTACTTGTGTAGGGGATCAATCCAAGATGGTTCGGTGTCGAGTTGCATCATTTGACCGGCATCGGCAATGCTGGATTTCTTCAGGACTTCCAAGTGGAATCTCCATTCAAGATCCATCGAGTCCGTAGTTGCCAGGCGGGACAAGAGGTCGGCGTGCGCATTTTCTGCCCTTGGGATCTGGATAATTTTAAATTCACCAAAATAGGAGGAGAGATCGCGTACCTTTTGGAGATACCGAATCATGTTCAGCTCTCGAGCCTCGAATTCTCCTTGCACCTGGCCGGCCACCAACGGAGAGTCGGTGTAGGCAACAAATTTTTCAACCTTGAGCTCGCAGGTGATTCGGAGTCCGGAGAGCATGGCTTCATACTCGGCTTTATTGTTCGAGGTCGGGAAGGAGAAACGGATGCCATACTTGAACGTCGCACCCTCCGGACTGGTGAGGACCAGGCTGGCACCAGAACCGCTTGCGCTGGAGGATCCATCGACGTGAAGCAGCCATGGGGCACTGGGCTTCGGTTGTCCAGTGGTGTCCGAAGCAGAGCCATCCTCGGGTATGGTGCACTCAAGGAGGAAATCTGCCAGAACTTGGGCTTTGATGGCTGGACAAGGTTGATACTGAATGTCATGTTCACTCAGCTTAATAGCCCATTTGGTCATTCTCCCTGATGTTTCTGGGCGATGGACAATCGCCTTGATGGGTTGGTCGGTCATGACGGTGACGGTGTGTGCTTAGAAATACGGCCGCAACTTTCAGACCGATGTTACCAGAGCCAGGACCATCTTCTTGACTCGAGTGTACCTCGTTTCAGCGTCTTTGAGTAGTTTGCTGACATAATAAACATGTTTTTGGACTTTGTTCTCCTCTCTGACTAGCATCGAGCCAACAGCGTTTTCAAAGACAGCCAAATACAGGTTCAGTGTTTCCCCTGGTTTTGGACTGTTGAGGAAAGGCGGTGAGCCGAGGTATTTCTTAAGATCTTCAAAGGACTTCTAGCAATCTGGGGTCCATTGAAAGTTTTTGGCCGATTGGAGTGCTTTGAAGAAGGAAAGGCATTTCTCGGCTGACCGAGCAATAAAGCGGCTGAGGGCTGCTATTCTTCCAGCGAGGCGTTGCAGGTCCTTGACTGACCCCAGCGGGGCCATTTGCCGTAGGGCTTGGATCTTCTAGAGATTTGCTTCGATGCCTCGCTGAGAGACCATAAAGCCTAGGAATCTTTCGGAGTTAACCCCGAGAGCACATTTGGTGGGGTTGAGCTTCATTTGATACTTTTGAAGCGTGGCAAAGCTCTCCGCGAGGTCCTCGATGTGCTGGGATGCCTCTTTGCTCTTTACCAGCATATCATCAACATACACCTCCATGTTCCAACCAATTTGCTCCTTGAAGACTCTATTAACCAGCCTTTGGTAGGTGGCACCTACATTTTTCAAACCAAAGGGCATAACTCGGTAACAATAAATACCTCGGTCGGTGATGAAGATGGTTTTCTCCTTGTCTTCAGGCACCATTCGGATCTGGTTGTAGCCTGAATAGGCATCCATAAAAGTCAGCATTTGATGGCCCGAAGTTGAGTCCACGAGTTGATCGATCCGAGGAAGGAGGAAGCTATCCTTTGGGCAAGCCTTGTTGAGGTCGGTGAAGTCGATGCAGATCCTATATTTGCCATTCGACTTTTTCACCATCACTACATTCATCAGCCAATCGGAATAATTGACTTTTCGGATAAATCTAGCTTTGATAAGCTTGTCCACCTCCTCTTCGATGGCCTTTTGGCGCTCGGGGGTGAAACTCCTTTTCTTCTGCTTGACTGGTCGGAATGTCTTGTCTACGCTGAGGCGGTGGATCAGGACATCTAGGCTGATTCCGGGCATGTCTGACGCGGACCAGGCAAAGACGTCAGCATTCCTGAAGGAATTTAATCAATTCTTGCCGAAGCTTTCCTTCCCGTTGCGACCCGACCTTTATGGTTCGATTGGACCGGGCTTCGTCAAGTGGTACTTCCTCCAGTTCTTCGGCTGGCTCACCTCGTTGCTCGGCGAAATCTTTCCAAGCATCCAACCCGTCCACCTTGGACTTTCTGGACTGAAGATCGGCATAAAGCAATGACGAGCTATGATCTGACTTCCCCGAACAACCCCCACTCCCCATTCGGTGGGGAACTTCATGGCGAGGTGGGAATGGAAATGATGGCTTTAAGAGATATCTGCCATGGCCTGCCGAGGATGGCGTTATAAGGAGATCGAAGCTTGGTTACGAGGAAATCCATGAGCACGGTAGTCATGCGGGGCCAAGTGCCAGCTCGGACTGTCAGAGTAATAACTCCTTCGGGGATTATGGAGTCGCCTGTGAAGCCCACTAGGGTGGACTCCACGACTCGGAGGCTTTCTACCCGAATTTCAATCTCACAAAGGCATCAAAATACAGAACATTAACAGAGCTTCCACTATCAATCAAGATGCGGTGTACATCATAATTCTTCATATTCAAAGATACAACCAGAGCATTATCATGGGGGTACTGTACCTCCCAAAGGTCTTCATCAGGGAAAACAAGCTTATCAACTCGAGCTTTCTTCGGCGGATTGTCCTCCTCGCCTGGCCAAGAAGGTGGGGAGCTGACCACCGCTATCATATTGACATTGCCGATAACAGGAGGGTTTGGCGGTGGGAGTGGGCGAGGCTCGGGCTGGCGCTCCCCTTCATTATTCGGCTCGGGTCCTTTGAACCGATCCAGTCTACCTCGCCGGATCAACCTCTCGATCTCGTTCTTGAGCTGCCAACAGTCCTCGTTATCATGCCCATAGTCCCAATAAAAGCGACAGTATTTCGCCACATCCCTCTGAGTTGCATTGCCACGGAGAGGAGGAGGCAGGGGAATCTGCCGCTCGATCTCCATCAGGATTTACATCCTTGGTGCAGTGAGGGGAGTGTAGCAGTCTAACCTTCGAGTTGGACTCCGGGTTCGGTCTCGAGGCGGCGACGGCGGAGCTCTATAGTGGCGAGGCGGGCTTGCACAGCGGTGGCCCCGTTGTTTGTCTGAGCCCTTTGCCTCTTTCTTTTTCAGCTGCTCGGTTCGAGCTGACCTCCTTGACTCTTCAACCCTGGCATACTTATCCACCAGGGACATCATGTCTGAGAGGCTCTTCGGGTAGTTAACCTCTAGAGCTAGATAGAAGTCTCCCTCCTTTGACACTCCTCCAGCCAAGGCAGACATGGCTACCTCATGGTTGAAATGGTCGACTTCAGGAGGGCCGTATTGAAATGACCAAGGTAATTCTTCAATGATTCCCCCTCTCTCTGCTTAACTTCGGAGAGGGAATCGGATCTCCGTCGCTGACGATGGTTGCTGACGAACTGGCTGATGAGCAAACAGCTCAGCTCGTCGAAAGAATCAACGGAACCTGGCTTCAAGCTATTAAACCATGTCCGGGCAAATCCCCTTAAAGTGGAGGGAAAGGCTCGGCACAGGTTCGCATCTGATGCTCCATGGAACATCATGATGGATCTGAAGCTGCTCAAGTGGTCGTCGGGATCGGTAGATCCATGGTATGGCTCGATGGTGGGAAGCTTGACATGAGGGGGAATCACTTCCCTCATGATTCTCTCATAAAATGGAATGCCCTGCTCCGCTTTCGGTTGGGACAGATGGGCCTATCTGGTGGCATCTAGCTCCTGACACTATTCTCGATGCATCTCCTGCATCTGTTGCTTGATCCCTTCATCCAGAGTGGTAGGAGGGATCGGGTGATGAGAAGATGGCGGTGGTGTCGAGTCCTAGGAGGACACCGGGGAAAGAGAACGAACCCGCCTAGATCTAGGCGGGCTCTTCCCTCCAACCCGCTGTGGCGCTGGCTTCGCCATTGCGGGCCGGTGATGATAACCCACTGCTTCAGGCAGATTGGAAGAAGAGATCGCTGGTGGAATATGGGCAGCGGCTTCTTCATGAAGCTGAGGAGCAGGAATGGCTGTGCGAGGAACTGCTTGAAGTCCCTGGACCAGCTGGGTCAATATATGGACTTGCTGGACCAGAGTGGTGAACTGGTCCAACGTTACCACCGTTGCCGATGGCGAAGAACTTTCAGCTGGCGATGGTGGCGGAGGTGCCACACCGTTAATTGGGTCAGGCCTTTGAGAGGCGGCCTGATCTTGAGCCTCGGATGTGGCTCTCTTTTGATTGGCCATTAGAGGATGCTTTTACTGATTTTTTGAGTCTTGTCTCATTGATTATAAGTTTATGGGACTTGCACCCTTCCTCTAGCGCCAATTTGTTGCCGCGGAAATCCGTTCTCCGACTCGGGTGCGCCTCTGACTCCTAATCCAGATGCCAATCTCGTAGCCTCGGGCGAAACCTGCAAGACAGTCTGCACACAGAGAGTGCTGTGGGGGGTGCCCTCTGCGGAGGACCCTCCGACGCCTGAGTCAGTGGAGATTCACAGCAAGCAGATGTGTGGAGAAGACTCTCACAGAAGAGCTCCCCTAGATGGGTGTTCTCTCGAGAGCTCTGGGCTCAGATGGAGCTTCAATGGAGTTTTTTCGGTATGAGAGCCAGTGATTGAATGCGTACATAAGAGGTTTGAGGGCTGTGATATTTATAGGCGATCACCTGATTCCCTGGACGTGTTGTGGGGGTCCGAAAGCTGTTGTGATTCGAAACGGATTCGAATCAAGTTCATTACGAGGCCAGTAGGATTTGTTTCTTCTCAGTTAGAGGATCGATGGCCGGAAGAGTTGGCTGATGCTTTGAGATTCGGCGATCGTGTAGGTTCTAGGCTACCCCTATGACCCTTAGGCCACTTTTGGGCATGATTCTCCGTTTGGAATCTTATTCAGTTATCGTAAATTCGAACTCTCCCGCGCCAGATTTCGCAGAGGTATTTGAGTGCCTTGGTTCGGTCAAGGCAGGGAACAATTTAGTTTTTAGTTTGGGCTGACGAGGTATGAAGATAACTTGGGCTACCGAGGTATGAAGATAGCTCGGACTACCGAGGATAGAGATAGCTCGGGCTGCTGAGGACGGAGATAGCTCGGGTTGCCGAGGATGAAGATGGCTCGGGTTGTCGGGGCGATCCAACTTTGCTAAAGGCGATTCGGGTTCGTCGCTTGGTGGTTGTGACAATTGGCCGGTCGGATGTTGGGATTGGACTTTTTGCCCAATTGTTGATGTGTGCGGATATTAATGTAATGACAGTTTTGCCCCTTATCAATTATATAATAAAAAAAATAATATTTTTAAAGTATGAAAGAATATATATATATATATATATATATATATATATATAAAGAATGGGGTAGGAAACAAGGCATTTTTTTTAAAAAAAACATGATTCGTTTTGGGATGTGAACCGTCTTAGCATATAACCGGCTTTTTTTTTTTTCTTTTCTGAAACTTCACGTGCGTTTTATAAAATGGATGATTGCGGTAGGATACGCTGTTAAAATATTTTTTAAAAAAGAATTATGATGCGTTTTGGAATGTGAAACGCGTTGATATATCATTGTTTTTTTTATATATTTAAATTTTTGAACTTTACGTGGGTAATTTTTCAATGTATGTGAGGCCAGCTTGCTGCGGTCCCGGAGAAGGCTTGGCATGGACCACATTATTCAACAAATCAACTTGATCGAAACGGCTCACCAGCAGCTTAGAGCACATGCATGCATTTTCTGTTATGCCCTCCCAATTAGTTTCATATCGTATAATTTATGAAGGATAAAATAATTTATAATCAGTTAAGAAAAATGAATAAGTACAATTGGATTTTTTTTTGGTTATGATGGCCTAAATTGGTGTGACCTTATTCGTTTTACTTTTTTTATAACGAAATGGTTCCATGAGTGCTATCAATAAGGAGTCACCTTTAGAGTTCTTCCTATGAAGGAAGCATCTCTAGAGTCTTGACTGTCTGGTGGATACGATCATGTGTTTGAACAAGTATCAATTGGATCTCTTTTGGGCTATGATGGTCCAAGTTAGTGTGGACCTTATCCGTCTTGCTTTCTTGTAACGAAATGGATCCGTGATTGCTAGTCGAAGCCGGGTCATTATACTTACTGATTAAGCTTGTCACTCGACCGATTTTCTCAAATGAGACCACAACCATACCAATGATATCAATTAGTTCAAACTAATCCACGTACGGTGACATTAAGAAATATAAATAATTTACTATAGGATTGAAAAACACATCACATAATATATATCTATTGAAATTTATGTTTTAGATTTGAATATATTTAGTATGAATATAAATGTGATCATCATCTAACATTCACATTCATATTTATTAAACAAAAATAGATATAGATGGGAACAAGTAGGAATAGCAACATGGTAGATTCTTATTCATTCCTATTCTTTTCCTTTTTTTTTTCAAAATTATTTTTAAAAATATATTTTAAAATATTTATTTAAAAAATATTTATAAAACTTAAAAATATTTAAAAATATAGATAAGAGATGGGGAATGCATATGTCAACCTCATTTTAATTCCGATCATAAGAGTTTTATTTTTCCAGAACTTGCCCTACAGTACTTGATCAAAACTTGATGACCTTAACTTGGTTTGGATAGGCTAGGGCGAGTCCTCATTGGATTAAAGTAAAATTATCATTTCTATGAATATACAATTATTCAAACTTTATTCATATATTTAGTTTTGCTTATAATTTTATATATAACTCATGAAGATTTAAGAAAATAAGTGGCCGCATTTTACTTTATCTTCCAGTTAATTATATATATATTGATGATTCTAAAATTCAACTTCTAACTTACATCATTATTTATAGCTGTATTTTTAATATCTGATTTATATCCATCAAGGATATGAATTTTTATATCTAACTAATATTCATGTATATCCATATTTGCTAGATAAAAGCAGACACAATATTTGATCTATATATATCTCATCTATTTGCAGATGTTTCATAGAGAGAGAGAGAAACATTAGATGAATATATATATATATACCAAGATACAATTATATAATTTTTCTTTTTAAAAAAATCAGTGTGATGAACATGGTATTTAAACACAAGAACTAATAATTAGTTATTAATTTTTTTTTTGACCATATTTCGCCTGATTACTAAACCACAACTCTAACATAACAACCTTGAAGTAGTGGCTAAATGCGTCAGATAATATAATTCTACTTTCATGCTATCCTGTGCATTGCTGCCAACCTAGATTGAACTGCATGCCGATGGGAGCCGTGGCGAGAATTGTGGCCTCCTGCGCCCATGCGGTCATTGGCTTATGCTGATACGGAAAAGTCATATATATTTTAGATAAGATTTTTGCTACGAAAAGATATTTTATACCTGAATGCCGGGAGCTAATGGGCAATAAACTAAAATCATTCATGAACCACACCACGCTTGGGTAGGCTTTTTTTTTTTTTTTTTTTTGGTACAGATAATAATCGCATCAATTTAGATGAGTTAAATCCGATATATCATAGTATAAAATTTGGATTAGAACAGAAGGGCATGGGTCTTCCAGCTTCCAGCTCTAAAAGTCAAGTGATAGATCATTCTGGGAATGATTCGGTCTGTGGAAAGTTGACTTTCCGATATATGCTGAATCTGAACGCTGTGAACTTCTTGAAGATAGATTGAGTGTAGTAAATCAAGGATTGGTAGATAAATGATCCTGATGTAACTAACGAATCATCCTTCATAGTAACAAGGCTAGTAAGCTTTTTTTTTTTTTGGCCACGAGGACTTTTTACTCTTACCGAAGGTTCCCATCATTATCGGACTCGCGACCATATGATCAATTAATTGGATGACAGGCTCAATGAGATGTGCCGTAGAAAGACTAGCCTTAATGGGACAAGACTAACCTTAAAGTCGGTCGGTCCAACAATTGACCCAGCCCATAACTGTACAAAACTAAGGTCATGGGTTGTTGGCCCATCTGCATTAATATCTAAATGACATGCAGACAATGTCAAGTTAGTCTTCGGATGCGTTTGATACGAGGTTAAAATAATTAGGTAGTGTTTGATAACTTTTTAGCTATCCCTGGATAAATATACAGGATAGCATTTATCCAGGGGATAGCTAAGGGGATAAGCACCTTTTTAAAATTACCACTCTGCCATCAAGGGATAACTTTAGTTATTCCTGGGTTCCCTAGGGAATAAGTCCAGAGGATAACCCATGGTTAAACATGGGTTATCCCCTATGGTTAAACTTTTTAGCACTATCCCTTGTAACTTTAGCATTTAGGGATAATGAAAGATATCCAAGGGATATCTCCCCTTATCCACCATATCAAACACACCCTTAGAGTACTGAAAAGTCATAAAACCAACACCTTCGATACTCTTAACGAAATTTTAAGAGCATTTTTCCTGCTAATTATGTTTGTTTGTGTCTGCAGATAGAAGGTAAAATAATGCAGATGTAACTGTTGATTATGTTTGGAACAAAATTAGCATAAAAGAAGTGAAATTGTAATTACTAATTAATACCTAATTAATGTTGTTAATGTAAAAGTAGTAAAATGAGAGAGAGAGAGAGAGAGAGAGAGTGGTAATTAAGGGTAGAAGGAAAACAACTGTCCTTTTGAAAAAAAAAAAATTAAATTAAGAGTAATTAATTTTTCATCACCTTTAATCTTTTATCAACCGCATCCTTCTAGTAGTATTAAGAAGTGGGTCTAATATAAGTGATGATGCAATTTAGGCGACAAGAATATGATTTAACACATCAAATCCAACTATATTCAACTCAATACAGGGACACATGATGCAACAAAGGGGATGCTAGAATATATCCATATATAGCTATAGGTTAGGTCCTTATAACATCCTAGCTAGGTACGTGTGGATCATATATATTGGGTGCCTTGATTGCTTTAGCATCTATATGTTTATTTTGATGAGTTCGAATTGACCTAGATTCTTCGCCACATGCATGTTAATTTCCATCCAGGTGAGTTCAACCAATTGACAATTGCAGCGTGGTAGGTCCCATGCATCTTTTTGTTCCGCCACCCACGATTGATTGATTGATTGATAGAATATAATCCACGTGCACGAACAAGCTAGAATGGGTGGAGAAGTACACACTTCTTAATTATATATATATATATATATATATGCTTTGATTAAGGTCCCTGGCTAGCTAGGTGAATCAAAGTCTAGGGCAATTCTGACTTTGTCTCCCAATATATTCTCAATCTATTCTGGCCGGGATTAAACCGATCGAGCACCTAGTTTGAGACACTAATCAGGGGCTGAACCTAACTAACCACCTATGTCAACCAGAACCGACCATTTTCCTCTCTTTAGGAGTGTTTTTCCGAGTAAATTAAAGACCGGCTGAACCAAGAAATTTATCTTGAAAGAGAGGGTGGGTGGGTTCATGATGCATGCATGCACCTGATCAAACCAAGAATGCATGGTATTATTCCCTGTAAGCTAGCGTCCCTAATTTTCTTGAAGAAGACTTGAGTTATTAGGGTCGAAATCGAAGTCGAAGTCGAAGTCCTTTCAGTGGGGACCATCACTGTTTTGATGATGGCTTATTCCTTGGTGACTATAACGCAAGCTGCTGAAATCCGGAGAGTAGTCTTTCCGCCCCCTGGTTTTTGAGCAGCTGCTGAAATCCGGGTTTGGACTTTGCATCAATGATATGGTGGCCATTACGTTCCCAAATTTCAAAGCAAAAAATTGTATGCTGCTGCACTACGTTACGGAAATATATCCCATGCAACCAACGTGGATCACAAATGTCACGTCGCATGCTAGCTGGTCATGATTTGTAGAGCTGAAAAGAACGCAGCAAGAAAATAGAGCGTATACGTTTGAGTCCAGTCTGAATTTTTTTTTTTTTTTTTTTTTTTTCAACTCCAGGCCGAGCATAAATTAAACTATATTGTCTTTTACAAGCCTGGTCAAGTCTAACCCAATCCCTTTAAACCGGGCTGGCTTATTATAGAGTAGCCTAGCTAGCTATTTGGTTAAAACACTGTGCATGCACCTCAAAATCTCAAATCCATTAATTAATTGGGGTTCTAATTAATCGATCTCTCGCACTGCATGCATTCCCATTGATCGATTAGGCCCCACTGAAAGTAGTTGGACGCTTGCAAGTATTAATTGGAAGGGATCGAGCAAGAATATGTCGACACCCTTTGAAAAATGAAGGTCCTTGAGGTGGGTGGTATTGATCTCGAGCACACGATAAGCAGTTGGTGAGACATCGTGGTCGTAGATCAGGGAGAGATGAGGTGGGTGTAGAGTTTGATGTGATCTGCCTTCTTCTAGACCTCCACAAGGGAAAGCTCCGTGGCCTTGGGTTGCAGCTACGTACGTTTCCTCTTTTATGGCTAATGGCTAATGTAATCAATAATCATTGTATTTCAAGCAGCATAGTTATTTTTGTTATCGCTAGCGTGGGGGCTTGAGTAGTGTTTTCTCTAAATTTGACCTTTTTGGATCCTTCAGTCACTAAATTAATTACCATCGCAAAGTGATAGCATGGAGAGACGTTTGATATGGGATAATTCATACAAAATTACTAATGATTCAGATGGAAGTGACGAAATCACCATGTTCAGCTATACCCTAATAATTCTAAGTCATCCTCATCTTTACAATCACCACCAAACCAAGTAATTTCTATCCCATTCATAAGGTCGAGTACGTATTCAGGATCACGCTTAAGCAATGTTGATTTTTACTTAAGATTTAGAAATCAAAGTATCCCCTATTCATTAAAAAAACACTTAATATTATTTTCATGTTAATATAATATGAAATAATATTATACGATTATATTATAATAATATATATTATAAAATTATAATTATAATTTAATCTTAACATTATGTTATTATGCGAAATCTGTTAGGGATAGTTATTTTTTAAGACAAAGAAAGGTTAACTAATTAGAAATAATTTTGGTATTTCATGGTCAATGATCCAAAATTTCTGATATATATACCAAATGAGATAATCTTAAATTATCCAAAATCTTTAATTATTAGCACATATAATATCAACTATATATGATGAGCTTAAATTACTGAAGATCAAATCATTTTTATATAAAGATTAGCAATGATATAAGACCGCCATGATGATCCTATTTAAGTTGCCAAATGCTCCCTACGATGTAGTTATTTAATGTTTTGCATTTGGTACCTTCACACTGTATTTTTTAAGAAATAATCGGTTTTGGGCTATGATTTCTTTGTATTAGCTTTAAGAGAGTGTCGGCAAGAGCTACTAGATAGTGCCATCATAGTGATGCTTAAGGAGGTCATCCCAAATCAAAGGCAAGGCCTCTGCCACTGCATTAGAGGTGAAAGTAGAACAAATGGTATTCATAATTAAGATTCATTTTTATAAATTCAAATATAAATATAAATATTCATTTTTATATTCAACTTATTTTCCACTTATAAACTTTTAAAGAAAATAAGAACTAATATTAAAATGATATTTACTTATTAAAATCTTTAATTTTACCTTGCACTTATTAATAAAATTTAATTTTTTAAACTTATATTTTTTTACATTTGATTTGAATCTATATCTAATTAAAATAAATATAGATATAAATTTTTATATTAGACTAATATTTGCATTTACATATGTATTAATTTGTCAACAAAGATATATAGATATTAATATGGATCCACTATTATTTGATTTGAATCATTTTCAGCCTTACCCTATGACTCTAAGGCTGTGTTTGATATGAGGGATAACCCCTGGATATCCCATTTTATCCTCAAAAGCTGTAACTAGGGCGGATAATTCTGAAAAAGTTTAACCAGAGAAGATAACCCATGTTTAACTATGGATTATTCCCTGAACTTATTCTATAGGGATTCCAGAAATAACTAGAGTTATCCCTTGATGACAAAACTGTAATTTAAAAAAAGATGGTTATCCCTTGAGCTATTCCCTGAATAAATGCTATCTTGTACACTTATCCAGAGATAGCCTTTTATGAATTAAACACTACCTAAATGGGTGTATGGTTAAGCCTCGAGTTAGGTTAGGTTTGAACACGGAATTTTTCTCACGGAGCGCAGAATGCATGCGGGAGTGAGATGATTTAGTGAACGTAAAATTCAAACATGATAATTAAATATCCTTTTGAGTACTGCAACACTTGCTTCGCTTCTCGCTCATAGGGGGGAATCTACTTGAGTTGGATGTTTATCAGCACAATTAGATTTATACCGTTGTGGACGTAGGCATAGAAACAAACTTGCCACCCTTCTTACAAATATATATGCAGCTATCCCCAAGTCCTGAATTTTTGCAGCAGCGCCTTAGTAAATCGAATGCAAATTGATATACATTCAAACTATTGATTCACGTAATAATTAACCAAAAGGGTAATAAAAATAAAAATAAATAGATAAACTTAGAAGGACCTTGATGGCTTGATGAATAAAGGAATGCTGGGTCGATAGTATGGCCGAGTCAACTCCCAAAACCACCACACCAGCTGACCTGGAATTAATAGCGAAGTTGGCAACAATTAAATCTTCGCTCTAATAACTTGTTGAGTGGCCAATTAATCTCATAAATTTAAATTAATGAACAAAAGATCAATAATACATGATATATATCAGATTTAATATAAACAAGAGAATAAAGTGAAATCAGTACCAGAACCCAAAATAGACTGTAAAGTCGTTCCTACTACTGGAACAAGACCCTGGACAATTGTTCCTCCTCATGCATCAAGGAGAACAAATATATTATGTGGTCGGTTCATCTATCGGACATATATACCAACATTCATGTCAAGAATAGTGGAATGTGAGATGTTTGATAATTCTCCACCAACCGTAATAGAAGATCCTATTAGTGAATAATTTCATGCATATATTTTGCAGATTTGTGACACATTGCAATTGCATAGGCTAAGGCCACCTTTCTGTGCCACCCATCTGTTCGGAGAACTTATACTACTTTTAAATTAGGTCACAAATGGAACTGACCAAAGTGTATGCATGTAACTACTACTACTCCATTTGATGATTGTGTTCTGATCCATATATCTAGGACGATTTGATACTGACGTGCCCTAGTGATATGAGAGCATGGGCCAATATGCTTCTTGTTTATTAGGCCTCCAGATGTCACGGGCAAGAAGATTATTGCCAAATACTTTCTGTTTTTATTAGCTTTGGCCATTTCTCTATCCACCTCTTTGGTTCCATGTGTATGGTTAGCGGAAGTGTGGAATAAGTTGAGAGCAGTAACTCAGTTGTATCAGTACTTCAAGGTTATTCTTGAAGGAATAAAGCTCATGGGGTTGTATTCTTAAGGCTGTTTTGATATGGGAGATAAGGGGGATATCCAGAGGATATCCTCTTATGATGCCCCTCCTAATAGTCCCACATTGGAAAATTAGGAATTGGTTGAGTGGTTTATAATCGGTTAAGCAAGAAGGACAAGGCACAAATTGGATCCCTTTTTGGGCTGTGGTGGCCCAAGTTGGTGTTGACCTTGTCCGTCTTGCTTTCTTGCAACGAAATGGGCCCGTGGGCCCGGGTCGTTACAATATGGTATCAGAGCCATGCACCAGTCGGAAGTGCAAGAGCTAAGTGTCACACAGGGCAAAGTGCTACATCTATGGGGGATGGAGCCACCTCTTGAACCTGTGGGGGCCACCTCTAAATCCTATCTGCCTGGTGGTTGTGATGAATTACCCCTGGCGACGAGGACGTCGTCTTTGTTAAGGGGGGTAGATTGTGATGCCCCTCCCAATTGTCCCACATCGGATAATTGGGAGTTGGTTAAGTGGTTTATAACCGGTTAAGCAAGAAGGACAAGGCACCAATTGGATCCCTTTTTGGGTTGTGGTGGCCCAAGTTGGTGTGGACCTTGTCCGTCTTGCTTTCTTGTAACGAAACGGGCCCGTGGGCCCGGGTCGTTACAATATGGTATCAGAGCGAGGTTATGATATTAGGGACATATACATGATGACACTTTAGGCAAAACACTAGAGTGACATAGGGACAAATTATAAATTTAAAGGAATCTCAGAAATTATGCTTTGAAAGTCTAGCAATTAATGTTTACAGTGATATTAATTACAACTAATTTATCAGGAGATAAGAATGGCACATCGCACTAGAAGTCAACAAAATGATGAGAGTTCCCAGGTTGGTAATGCTGGCCAACCAGGAGGTCTGGAAGCCACCGGAGCTGCTGCCCCTGCCAATTCAGTCGGGACTGATCAGCAGCAACCCCAGACCGAGATGCTTCAGGTTCTCTCGGTATGGTGCAGTCGATGCGGGACTTGCAGCACCAGATTCTGCAGGCTTTGACTGCTCAGCCTACTTACACTGCTCCGCAGACACAGCCTGCCCCTCCTGTTCTATAGACTCAGCCCGACCCTACTACTCCACAGACCCAGCCTACTCCATCTCAATCCTGGGTAGGGATTGGGCGCAGCTTTGCAGACTTCAAGAAATTTGCCCCTGCCCCTTTCTCTGGATCCACCAACCCTGTTGATGCTGAGCGGTGGGTGCGAGACATGGAGAAGGCTTTTATGGCCCATGGTAGTCAGGATATGGAGCGGATCAGATTTGCCACCTATCTTCTTCAGGGAGAAGCCTATGATTGGTGGTTAGTCGAGGAGCAGCGTCGGAATGGACAGATTATTTCATGGGGAGAGTTTAGAGATATATTCTTCGACAAATACTTCCCCAGGAGTGTACAGAGACAGATGGAATCAGAGTTTATCAAGTTGGAGCAAAAGGATCTTTCTGTGGCCCAGTATGAAGCCGAATTCACCAGGCTGGCCCGTTTTGCTCCAAATATTGTGACCAATGAAATAGCCAAGGTCACCAGATTCACTGAGGGACTGCGACCCAGACTGAGACAAGCGGTCAATGCATTTGAGCTCCTCACTTACAGTGCTGTAGTGAATAAGGCCTTGGTGATTGAGAGGGATATGAATGCTGTTCAAAAGGATTGGGAGCTGCGGAAGAAGAGAAAAGGGCCTACTTCTGGTCAACCCTCTGCTCAGGCCAAGAAGAAGGGTGCACATCAGGCTCCAGCTGAACCACAGAATAAGGAAACTCGTTGCATTCATTGTGGTAACTCCCACCCTGGGAAGCCTTGCCGCAAAGTGACTGGTGCCTGCTTTGTTTGTGGAAAAACTGATCACAAGATTGCTACATGTCCCTTTCGGAAGGAACATCAGCCTTCTTCAAGTCAAGGAACGAGCCAGCAACAGCAGCAGCAGCCACCGAGGACCCAAGGACGGGTCTTCAACCTCACTCAGCAGGACGCTGCCGCATCTAATTCTGTGGTGACAGGTATACCCTTTAATGTTATATCTAGTATTACAGTCTTATCTAGTGCAATGCATTGACAGTTAATTAACAGTAGGTGCAATCCTTAATGTTAAAACAAATTACACTTATGACAAGAATGATTAAAGTAGGTACTGCTTACGC
Organism: Calamus simplicifolius; assembly: GCA_900491605.1. NCBI lineage: Eukaryota > Viridiplantae > Streptophyta > Magnoliopsida > Arecales > Arecaceae > Calamus > Calamus simplicifolius. The sequence continues at coordinate 959,609 of UESW01004386.1, forward strand.
TCAAACTTTAATTGACCCGGGTGCTACGCATTCTTTCATATCTGATATCTATCTTGACAAGAATGCATCATTGACACCTATTCCTCTAGAGCAAGAGCTGCATATTGCGCTTCCAAATGGAGATGTTATGAAAGTTGGCACAGTATGCAAATCTTGCCCAATTATCTTGGAGAATAGCAGGTTGAATGCTGATCTCATTGTCCTTCCACTGAAGTTTTTCGATGTTATCCTTGGAATGGATTGGTTGGCTTCCAATCATGCTTCAGTAGACTGCTTCAGGAAGACTGTCAACTTCAAAATTCCAAGCCAGCCTGAATTCAGTTTTATTGGTGGTCATAAACACCTAGCCTCAGTGTTCATATCAGCGATGCAGGCTGAAAAGTATTTGATGAGTGGTGGTCAAGGATTTCTTGTTGTAGTCAAGGACCTTCAGCAAGAAGAGACCAAGTTGGAGGATATTCCCATAGCTCGAGAATTTCCAGATGTCTTCCCTGAGGATTTGACTAATTTACCTCCTGATCGGGAGGTCGAGTTCTCTATTGATCTAGTTCCTGGAACTAGGCCTATATCAAAGGCCCCTTACCGTATGGCCCCGGCTGAGCTAAAAGAACTGAAGAATCAACTACAAGAGCTCCTAGATCGAGGATTTATTAGACCCAGTGCTTCTCCTTGGGGTGCTCCAGTCCTATTTGTTAAGAAGAAGGATGGCAGTCTCCGACTCTGCATTGATTACCGGGGAATTAATAAAGTAACAGTGCGAAATAAGTATCCTCTGCCAAGGATTGACGATTTGTTTGATCAACTTCAAGGAGCCCGGATATTCTCAAAGATTGATCTTAGGTCTGGGTACCATCAGCTGAAAGTCAAAGAAGGGGATGTACCAAAGACAGCATTTAGAACCAGATATGGCCACTATGAATTCTTGGTGATGCTGTTTGGGTTAACTAATGCCCCAGCAGCATTCATGGACTTAATGAATAGGATTTTTAAACCATATCTGGATCAGTTTGTGGTGGTTTTCATTGATGATATTCTGATATATTCCAAGAGTCATAAGGAGCATGAGGACCACCTGAGAATTGTGCTACAGATTCTGCAAGAGAAGAAGCTTTATGCCAAGCTGAAGAAGTATGAATTTTGGTTGGATCAAGTATCTTTCTTGGGTCATATAATCTCTAAAGATGGTGTATCTGTGGACCCGAAAAAGATTGAGGCTATCACTAACTGGAGCCGACCTACCAATGTGGCAGAAGTCAGAAGCTTCTTGGGATTAGCCGGGTATTACCGAAAATTTGTGGAGAATTTTTCTCGCATTGCTCTATCCCTAACTCGCTTAACCCAAAAGCGAGTGAAGTTTGATTGGACAGTGGAGTGTGAGGAAAGTTTCCAGGAGTTAAAGCAGCGCCTGGTGTCAGCTCCCATTCTTGTTCTTCCAACGGGATCTGAAGGTTTCACTATATACACTGATGCCTCTCGAAAAGGATTGGGATGTGTTTTGATGCAGAATGAAAGAGTGATAGCTTATGCCTCCAGACAACTGAAACCTTATGAGCAAAATTATCCCACTCATGACCTGGAATTGGCTGCTGTGGTTTTTGCTCTGAAGATTTGGCGGCATTATCTATATGGAGTGTTATGTGATATGTATACAGATCATAAGAGTCTAAAATACATCTTCATACAGAAAGAGCTAAATTTAAGGCAGAGGAGGTGGTTGGAACTATTGAAGGATTATGACCTGAATCTACAGTATCATCCTGGGAAGGCCAATGTAGTAGCTGATGCCTTGAGCAGAAAATCCTCTTCTGAGTTAGCTGCTATGATTACCTCCCAGCCTCACGTATTGAGAGATCTGGAGAAGTGGGAGGTTGGTCTGAGAGTACAGCAGTCTGATGGACTTATTGCAGCACTTGTACTCCAGCCGACCTTAGTTGACAGAATCAAGTCCTCCCAGATGGAAGATCCAGAGCTACAAAGGATTAAAGAAGTGGTACAATCAGGAGTTCAGAATGAATTTTATATAATGGATGATGGATCCCTAAAATTTGAAGGAAGACTTTGTGTGCCAAACAGTGAAGAGCTAAAGGCTGAAATTTTGAAAGAGGCTCACTACTCTCCCTATACTGTGCATCCAGGTGGCACTAAGATGTACAGAGACTTAAAGGAAAATTTTTGGTGGAAAGGCATGAAGAGGGAGATTGCTCAGTATGTGGCCAAGTGCTTGGTGTGTCAGCAAGTGAAAGCCGAGCATCAAAGGCCTGCAGGACCTCTTCAGTCTCTGATGATTCCACAGTGGAAATGGGAAAAGATTACAATGGACTTTGTGACTGGTCTGCCCAAAACTCCTAAGAGCAACGATGCAGTTTGGGTCATTGTGGAGAGACTAACAAAATCAGCTCATTTCCTACCTTTCAGAGTTGGGGTCTCTAGTGAAAGATTGGCTAATTTGTATATTGAACATATTGTGAGACTCCATGGTGTTCCGGTATCTATTGTATCAGATAGAGATACCAGGTTTGTGTCCCAGTTTTGGAAGAGCCTTCATAAGGCCATGGGAACCAAACTAAACTTCAGTACAGCCTATCATCCCCAGTCAGATGGACAATCAGAGAGGACCATACAGATTCTGGAGGACATGTTGCGAGCCTGTGTGATGGACTTGGGTGGAGCTTGGGATAACCACTTACCTTTGGTGGAGTTTGCATATAATAATAGTTACCAAGCTAGCATCTAGATGGCTCCATTTGAAGCTCTGTATGGTAGGAGGTGCAGATCTCCTATATGTTGGGATGACGTAGGGGAAAGGAAGTTGCTAGGCCCTGAGCTGATTCAGCAAACAGTAGATAAGGTGCATTTGATCAGGGAGCGTCTTCGTACAGCTCAGAGCAGGAAAAAGAGCTATGCTGATGTTAGAAGAAGGGAATTGAATTCCAGGTTGGGGATCATGTCTTCTTAAGGGTATCACCAACCAAAGATGTGATGAGATTTGGGATTAAAGGAAAGCTGAGTCTACGTTATATTGGACCTTTTGAGATCTTGAGCAGAGTTGGAGAGGTTGCTTACAGCTTGGCACTGCCTCTGATTCTATCTGGGGTACATAATGTTTTTCATGTATCTATGCTGAGGAAGTATATCTCTGACCCCAGCCATGTCATAGCATATGAGCCTATACAGTTGAGGAAATATTTATCATATGAAGAGCATCCTTTGCGTATCGTAGACCGCAAAGATCAAGTTCTAAGACGGCGTACCATTCCCTATGTCAAGGTGCAATGGAATAATCATTCTGAAAGGGAGGCTACTTGGGAACTGGAAGAAGAAATGAAAGAAAAGTATCCACGACTATTTGTATCTTAAAATAGTTAATGATTGAAAACTGTTAGCTTTAGTTGATTGTTAGTCCTTGGGACAGAAATTTGGACCTTTAATTTTCTCTAATAAAAGTTATCAATTTCGAGGCCGAAATTTTTATAAGGAGGGGAGAATGTAATCCCCTAGATTTCTCAACTGCTCGTGAGCGTTATCACGAGGTCAGATGATAGACTCCATATATTTGAATTCCAAGTATATCTTAATTGCTCGTGAGAGTTATCACGAGATCAGATGATAGACTCTAGATATTTGAATTTCAAGTATATATAATTACAGAGTCCCTTGATTTGGGGACTCTGCAATGCCTATAAAAGATGATTGTAGAACCCTCCTTTCCACCATACGTGGACGCCCCTTCTCATCATCTCCTCGTGCGAACGTTTCTTCCCCAGCGCGCCTGCCTCTGGTAAGTCCCTGTCCATGCATGAGAGAGAGAGGATTGAGAGAGAAAGTTAAAAAAAAAATGAAGAATAGGGAGGAGCCAGGTTACAGAACCTAGCTCCCTTCCCTTCCTTCCTCCGTGATACTGGTTCAGGCCCGGCGGCGTGCCCGCCGCCTCTCCGGGCCTGAGCCCCGGCTGACGACCCCACCGGCACCGGGGGCGGCGTCCGGTGGGGTGCCGGAGAACATTGAGAGAGAGAAGAGGGCGGAGGAAGGAGAAAGAAGCGATCTGTGACAATTCACCGCCGGTCCGATCCTTGGTTCGGGCCCGGCGGTGTGCTCGCCGCTTCGCCGGGCCTGGGTCTTGGTCGGAGATCTCCACCGGCGCCGGGCGTGCGTCCGGTGGAGGTCCGGCCGGCCACGGTGGCCGGCCGTGCCGCCGGCGTAATCCTTAAGCCGCGGATGACAGTGAGAGAGAAGAGAAAATTAAGGAGAGAGAAAGAGAGGGGAGGCCGGCCACGGCGGTGGCCGGCTCTGGCCCGGCCATCGGAGGCCGGACCGCCCCGGATTGGGCCGGCAAGGTCGCCGGTGTGAGTTCGAGCCGCCGCGATGAGATAGAGAGAAGATGTAATTAAATCCAAATTGATGAGAGAGAGAGTGGGGGAGGCTGGCCACGGCGACGGCCGGCCACGGTCCGGCCAACGGCGGCTGGACCGCCTTCAATTTGGCCGGCGGCGGCCCTGGCCGCCGGCGCGATTCTCAGTTCCTCTGTTTCTTTTGAAACAAGGAGCTGGGTTAATAAAAAAATAATGGGCCGTTGGGCTGTCCGAGTTTTGGGCCTTGTTGGGCCGTCTCTGAGCCCAGTTTGAGCAGTGTTTTGGGCCTGTATCGGGCCGAGAATGACAAAATAAATATATGGCCCGAATCAGGATTGATTCTAGTTTCTGGGAATAATTTTATTTCCCTATTTGGGTATATACATTGAGAGATATTCAAGCCCAAAGTTGGGCCCGTGAAGTAGTTTGGGTAGAGTTTAAGAATTATTTTATAATTCAGATTTTAGAAATTTAATAATGAAAAATGATTCTGTAGGTTCCCAGGAGTCCAATTAGCTGGGTTATCAAGTGAAATTCGTGTACTGTGGTAAGTAAGTCAAGTATTATAATTTTATTAATTATTTAATTTATGAACTGTGAAATTACAGTTAAATATAATTATGTTAATTTGGCAAAATCATGTTATTACTATGATAATATGTAATCATGATAATGACAGTAAAACTTTATGTGTCCCGCGGTTCTCATATGACAGATTATCACATGACAGATTCACACATGACAGATTATCACATGACAGATTCACACATGACAGATTATCACATGACAGATTATCACATTATCACATGACAGATTATCACATGACAGATGACAGACACTGGTACCAGGACCCTTCCTCTTAGGGGATATTTAAGAGGGCTACACATGATGTGTATTGTAGGGCCGTGGGACACATAAAGAAAAATAATGACAGTATAAACAATGTAATTGTTATTGAATCAAGTTTCAAACTAATTGATCTGATGACATGAACCTAATGATAGCCTGATAAATGAAATTTTGAAATTATATTAGGCTTACTTATTGAGTGTGAGCTCATAAAATTCTCATAATGTTTTTCAGAGCCTCAGGAATGAAGAAGGATAATTGAGATAGAAGGAGTTTCTATTAAGAAGACTTAGTTTTATTATATGGATTTAGTTCAGATTTGCTTGTGTGTAGGGCAGATAGCCCAAGATTGATAATTCTGGTTTGTAATAAATCATGGATATGGAATTTGATTTATATTGATTTATGTGATAAGTGCAAGACGCCTTGCATGCCTGGCATGCGGCGGGTTGTCACCCTAGCTCAAATTTTTGGGTCTGGGGCGTGACAGCTTTAGTGGTTGTGATGCCCCTCCCAATTGTCCCACATCGGATAATTGGGAGTTGGTTAAGTGGTTTATAACCGGTTAAGCAAGAAGGACAAGGCACCAATTGGATCCCTTTTTGGGTTGTGGTGGCCCAAGTTGGTGTGGACCTTGTCCGTCTTGCTTTCTTGTAACGAAACGGGCCCGTGGGCCCGGGTCGTTACAATATGGTATCAGAGCCTCGCACCAGTCGGAAGTGTAGGAGCTAAGTGCCACACAGGGCAAAGTGCTATATCCATGGGGGATGGGAGCCACCTCTTGAACCTGTGGGGGCCACCTCTAAAATCCTGCCTGCCTGGTGGTTGTGATCAATTGCCTCTGGCGACGAGGACGTCGCCTCTATAAGGGGGGTAGATTGTGATGCCCCTCCTAATAGTCCCACATTGAAAAATTAGGAATTGGTTGAGTGGTTTATAACCGGTTAAGCAAGAAGGACAAGGCACCAATTGGATCCCTTTTTGGGCTGTGGTAGCCCAAGTTGGTGTTGACCTTGTCCGTCTTGCTTTCTTGCAACGAAATGGGCCCGTGGGCCCGGGTCATTACACCTCTCTTATCTCCAAATGCTATAGCTAGAGGGGATAGTTTTGAAAAAGTTTAACCAGAGGGCTGAACTTATTCCTAGGGAATCTAGGAACAACTAAAGTTATCCCTTGATGACAGACTTGTAATTTTAAAAATGTGCTTATTCCCTCAGCTATCCCCTGGATAAATGTTATCTTGTACATTTATCCAGTGATAGCTTTTAGAAATTAAACATTATTTAAAAGTCTTAGGCCTCTATCCCAAAAAATAAAAAAGAATTCTTTTTTTTTTAGCTCTTTATTCTTTTACAACAATAATTAACCTAGTGAACCTTTGCTCTCAAGCTTCTCACCCTAATGCCCTCCTCGTTTGCCTTTGGCCAAATTTTGAACTAAATATGAAAGAGGACAGATTGATCTAAATAGATTAAGAGCATGCCAATGATTGATCCTTCCTTAACCCTGTCTCAATCGTTCTTATTTCATGTCGTTATGTTAGTTTAGCACAAGCATTTTTTTCTTAAGAATTCAATTTAATTTTTTTTTTTGAAAAACCGATAAAAGTGAAATATATATAAACTCAAATCAGGATATCCAATGCAAGCGGAAGAGCAGTTCCAAGAAATTTTTGTGGTTGTGAAGAGAACATGAAAATAAGAAGAGAAAGAATTGTTTCTTCTGTTAAATTGAAAAAAAACAGAGTTGTAGGCTGAAGCTATCATGCGTTGGTTCGAAAAAGTGGAAGGGGTCTCCACACTTAATCAAAGCAACCGACTTCTTCAATGTCGCAATTTAGGAAAATATAAAATCGAACAGGTCTGCTCCACAGCTTGTGATTGTTGATAATACCAAGACATCAGATTCCAAGTGCAGATAAGAGTTATTGAGGCAGAAAGCCTCAATCCTTCCCAAATATTGAGAGGCCAAATTAGCTGATATCACCCCCAACGTTCAAGCGACAAGCAGGTCCGCATTGAGATCCTGCACGGGATCCTCGTGCCCTTAGTGCGATTTTCCCCTTCGTTACAGGCAATTTCTGAGGATAAAGTACGTTCTGGCAAAGACATCTGTCCAAGGATAAGACCCAATAATAAAAAAAAAAAAAATAAATAAATACATAAATGATGAGATCAACAGTATCAACAAGGGGGAAAAAAATGATGAGATTAACAATATCACCGTTTTGCATTTGCTGGTTTTCTCAGACAATTAATTAAAACAGATCAAACACCGGATTGTCTTGGACTAAAGTCAACTGCCAGGCTACGCCGAGCCTAGCCCGACCAAGACCTCGAATTATATATATGTGATATAGTTGATAAATAAAATGGTTAGTAAATGATGTGGTTGAAAAAAAAAAAAATTAAGATCCAAGTCCTAGGCGGTCCCTGGCCTTAGGCGACCCCCAGGGTCTGGGCGGTCCCTAGTCCTAGACGGCCCTCAGGTCCTAGGCGGCCCCAAGGTCCTAGGCGGCCTCCTAATCCTAGACGGCCCCCAGAGTCTGGGCGGCCCCCCAGTCCTAAGCGGCCCCCAGAGTCTGGGCGGCCCCTAGTCCTAGGCGGCCCCAGGTCCTGGGCGGCCTCCTGATTCTAGGCGGCCCCCAAAGTCTAGGCGGCCCCCAGGTCCTGGGCGGCCCCCTGGTCCTAGGCGGCCCCAAGGTCTGGGCGGCCCCTAGTCCTGGACGGCCCCTAAATCCTAGGCGGCCCTTGGCCCCAGACGGCCCCCAGGTCCTGGGCGGCCCCCAAAGTCTGGGTGGCCCCTAGTCCTAGACGGCCCCCAGGTCCTGGGCGACCTCCTGGTCCTAGGCGGCCCCCAAGGTCTGGGCGGCCCTAGTCCTGGACGGCCCCTAAGTCCTAGGCGGCCCTTGGCCCCAGACGGCCCCCAGAGTCTGGGCGGCCCCTAGTCCTAGGCGGCCCCCAGGTCCTAGGCGGCCTCCTAATCCTAGACGGCCCCCAGAGTCTGGGCGGACCCTAGTCCTAGGCGGCCCCCAGGTCTAGGCGGCCTCCTAATCCTAGACGGCCCCCAGAGTCTGGGCGGCCCCTAGTCCTAAGCGGCCCCCAGGATCTGGGCGGCCCCTAGTCCTAGGCTGCCCCCAGGTCCTGGGCGGCCTCCTGGTCCTAGGCGGCCCCAAAGTCTAGGCGGCCCCTAGTCCTAGACGGCCCCCAATCTTGGAATCATTCTCGTATCAGGAGCACTAAACATGACGAGCTGTCGTGTCCGGAACAGAAATCAAGAATCATTAAGCATCATGACGCTTTAAATGGTTCGAATAAGACAAACACTGGAACATCGCCGTTCATCTAGAAAAAGGAGATACTGAGCTCCTGTTTTAGGACCAGATACCTTTTCTCTGACTCTAACACTCCCACTAACCCTGACATTCCCTTGGGATAACCAAGGTCATCATGAAGATCCTTATCTTCATGAGTAAGTTTCTTAATACCTTTATTGTTAATCACCGATGAATGACCACGTAGCAGGCGCTGGGCTAGGGTAAACGTTTATCTTACACGTGGACCTTCTGACCCACAAAAAAGAGAGAAAAGAAGAAGCTCGGAGGGGGATAAGAAGGGGGGAGGGTGCTTGAAGGAGGGGGCTCCTTCTTCCTTCAGTAAGAGATCTCATAGCAAAGAAAAAGAAAAACAAAAATCTGGTGATTGAGCAACATCAGATTGGCGCCAGGAAGGGGGCCATCGTCGGAGCAGTGAGTAATACCTGTTCTACGGTTCCACGAACATGAGCTCTAGATCTCTGGAAGAGGATCCCTCTGATTGGTCTGGGGGCATCTCTCGCCTCCCAACCATGATCTCAAAACTCTTGGCTCTTCTGAGCCAGTGAAGTCGAACCCTCCGGTTCCTTCCTCGCCGCTGCCGGCCCCAGCTATTCCTCAAGACCCACTGCTGATCCTTACCCAACAAGTCCAAACTCTTGTTGGGATGGTTCAACAGATGCAGGAACAGCACTCTAGAGGAGCCCGGCAACGGCTCGAGCCACCTCTGTTGCCCAGGTCGGCTACTCCTGTCAGCCGACAATCAGCTCGAGGGAGATCCCCTCCGACAAAGCCTCTCCGCCCTTATTCCTCAGGAGGGCGGCGCTCTCAAAGCTCCCGGGACGGTTCGCGCTCTCTCACCCATTCCCCTAGCAGCCCACCTGCCGGGCGACGGGGGAAGGAACCTTATGCGGAGCACCGCCGGTGGCGTCGTCAGTCTCCTTCTAGTTCCCCTGAACCAGCCGGAGGACGTATGACTGATCGGATGGAAAGGCGTCTTGAGGAGCAAGATCGCAGGCTGGAGGAACTTAGTCAAAGGATCAACAATCAGCCGGGGTCGGATTACGACACCCGCCCCCCTCTTACTCGGCGGGTTATGGAAGAGCCCATTCCAAGGAGATTCCGATTTCCTCAACTGGACCCCTATGACGGTACCACCGATCCCCTAGATCATCTGGAGAGCTATAAAGCTATCATGCAGGTCCAAGGAGCGACTGATGCCCTCTTATGCATTGCCTTCCCGGCCACCCTCCGTAAGGCGGCCCGTGTTTGGTATTCTCGTCTGCCCTCACGTAGTATTGACTCTTTTCGACAACTGGAGAGATCTTTCCTGGCTCATTTCGACGCTTGTCGAAAGATTCCTCGAGTAGCAGACAGCTTATTCTCCGTGCAGCAGCAAGAAGGAGAACCTTTGAAAGACTTTATAACCCGTTTCAAGGTGGCGGCCCTAGAAGTCTATCATCTTGAAGATGCTGTAGCCACTCTGGCTTTAAAACGGGGGCTCCGTCCCTCCCGTTTTACTTACTCTCTGGACAAAAGACCTCCTTCTCTTATGCTGATCTCTGAGCCGTGCGCAGAAGTACATCCGCGCCGACGAAGCTGATTCATCAAGGAGAGGTGCGCAGGAGAGGACTGGCAAGAGACCCGCTCGCCCAGAGTTGAACGGACCCCCTTCCAAGAAGTCCGAACCCTCGCGCCGACCGACTGACCGCCGCAAGAGCCAGGCTCCCAGAGAAGACCATCTTACACCCCTCTAGCGCCCCGGGCTCATATCCTTATGGAAATTGAAAACGAGCCTTATTTACGGCGTCCACCCCCGTTGAAGAAGGGCACCGCCCGCGACAGGAGCCGTTATTGCCGTTTCCACAGGGATTACGGCCATGACACTGAAGAATGTCGGAACTTGAAGCAAGCCATCGAAGAACTATTCAGAGGGGATATCTTGGGCAATACATCCAGAAGAAAGAGGCTCCTCCCATACCAGCTTTGATGGGACCTCCTCCGCTCAAGCCAACATTGATAACACCCCAACAGAAAGGATGGTGGGCATGATTTCCCACGGAAAGCCTCATCTTCTAAGAGGCCAAGGGGAGGGGAGAGCTTAGATGATGTAATCCCTTCTGGGGGAGATATAGCGGGGGGTAATGTTGTAAAAGATGATAGCGTCGTCGTTTCGATGACGGTCGCTAAACATCCTGTAAAAAGGATCTTAATTGACAGTGGAAGCTCCGCTAATGTGCTTACTTATGATGCATTTCTTCGGATGAATTTATCTCTGGATTCTCTTCGGCCTGTAGCCGTCCCTCTAGTCGGTTTCACTGGAGACTCTATACGAGTGGAAGGGCGAGATTACTTTGCCAGCTACGGCAGGATCGCCGCCATGTCAAAGCACGGTAATGCTGGATTTTCTGGTAGTTCGGGTCCCCCTGGCTTACAACGCCATTCTCCCGCCCCGGCTTGAATATGTTAGATGCAGTTATATCTACCAAGCGCTTATTGGTGCAGTTCCCTACCAACCAAGGAGTCGGTGTGATGCACGGAGAGGTAGACTCGGTCAGACCCTGCTATCATTTAGCCCCTAGTCCTCAGGTGGCTAATATTCCTCCGGTTGCCGAGTCGTTTGACCCCAGAGAAGTTGAGCGGAGAGGAGAGCCAGCGGAGCTTCTGATATCTTACCCCCTGGGAGATGATCCCACTAAGATCGTGCAAATCGGTGAGCTCCTCTTCCCTGAAGTCCGGGATCAGCTCCTAGCCTTCTTATCGGCAAATGCAGATGTCTTCGCCTGGAAAGTGACGGACATGGTCGGGATTCCTCCGGAGGTGATTACTCATCAACTTAATATCAACCCAAGCTGCCGCCCTGTCCGCCAGAAGAAAAGGAGTTTTGCCTCTGAGCGGCAGAGGGTCATTGACGAGAGGTAGACAAATTGCTCATGGCCGGTCATATTCGGGAGGCACAATATCCTGATTGGCTAGCCAATGTGGTCATGGTCCGGAAAGCCAGCGGAGGATGGAGAATATGCATCGATTACACCGATCTTAACAAAGCTTGTCCTAAGGACAGTTTTCCATTGCCCGGATCGACCAGTTAGTAGATTCAACTTCTGGTTATGAACTTCTTAGTTCATGGATGCCTTCTCAGGGTATAATCAGATAAAATTGAACCCCTTAGATGAAGAGCATACTTCTTTTATCACCGAGAAGGGCATCTATTGTTATAAAGTAATGCCCTTCGGGTTGAAGAATGCAGGAGCTACCTATCAGAGGCTGATGAACAAAGTTTTTAAAGACCAGCTCGGCCGCAACATGGAAGTATATGTAGATGATATGTTGACAAAAAGCACCTGTGCCACTGACCATGTCGCCGACCTGCAGGAGACTTTCCACAACCTCCGGCTCCATAGAATAAAGCTCAACCCGCGCAAATGTGCATTTGGAGTTACTGCAGGGAAATTCTTGGGTTTCTTAGTCACCCGGCGGGGATTGAAGCAAACCCAGAGAAAATTCAAGCCATTCTCAATATGAGACGGCCTATGTGTAAGAAAGAGGTGCAACAACTCACCGGGAGGATAGCAGCATTAAGCCGATTTTTGTCAAGATCGGCCGAGAGGTGTTTACCTTCTTCAAGGTCTTGCGTAAAGCAGACGGCTTCGAGTGGACGAAAGACTGTCAACAAGCTTTTGAAGAACTTAAGGAGTTCTTGTCCACACCGCCCCTGTTGTCTAAACCGGAGAAGGAGAAAAGCTCTTCCTCTATCTTGCGGCTTCCTCGGAAGCCGTTAGTTCCGTTCTGGTGCGTGTCGGCGACCATGCCATTCAACGACCTGTGTATTATACCAGCAAGGTACTTCATGGTGCAGAAGAGAGATATCCAAAACGGAGAAAGTCATTTTTGCTTTATTCGTTCCGCCCGACGACTCAGACCCTACTTCCAAGCCCATCCTATAGTCGTCCTCACTGATCAACCTCTCAGAGCCATTTTGTCACGACCAGACACTTCTGGCCGGTTAGCCAAGTGGGCCATCAAACTAGGGGAATTCGACTTATCATTTCAGCCCAGAGCATCTTTGAAATCCCAGGTCTTGGCTGATTTCCTAGTAGAATGCACTTGGTCTGAGGAACATCAAGAAGAGTTCCCCCGGATCCTTTTAGATGCTGACGAGGAGGATGATAAAGCATGGGTCCTCCACGTCGACGGAGCCTCTAACTCACAGGGTAGCGGAGCTGGTCTCATTCTTGCTAGCCCAGAAGGCGTGTACTGGAGTATGCTCTTCGTTTCCTCTTTGAAGCCACCAACAATCAAGCTGAATATGAAGCCTTTTAGCCGGAATCAAACTAGCGCATGGGATGGGAATCAAGAATCTCCGAGCTTTCACTGACTCACAGCTTATTTCCGCCCAGGTGGCAGGGGAGTATGAAGCTCGGGACCCTATCATGTCCCAATATCTGAACAAGGTTAAACTATTAATTCCCTTGTTAGATCACTTCACCATCAGCTATATACCCAGAGGTGAAAATGCTAGGGCTGATATGTTGGCCCGGCTTGCTACATCTGTGGATAGCGCCATGGGCAAAACCTACATCAAGTAAGCAAAAAGTGGCGTCTACTCATTCAAAGTCAATTCACTATAAAACTTTAATATCAATCTGACTTACAAAAAGAGGTCCTTTAAAGGACCAAGTCAAGAACAAAAAGCTAAGATCAAGATAAACCTAGACATTCTATCGGTCTTCGGATGCTCCTTCTCAGTAATTGGACCAAAGCCGGCTCCTCAGTAGTGGGCGTTTCTGCGACAGGGTCTTTGGTCATCACCGCTCCATCCACCGCATCTTCAACCTCCATATTAGATGTTTCTTCATCATCCGCGGGTTGAAAACGTTCAAGGTTTTCTAAATTAAAGTGCCGGGCTAGCCTCCGTTTACACCTCTCGAAACCCTGAATGAAAGCGTCCAGGGCAGCCTCATGGAGCTCCGACGCAAAGTCGAAGAATCCTTGTACTCTTTGATGGCCTCCTGGACCTTGGCTTCGGCCGCGGCCACCTTTTCCTGAGCTTTAGCCTCGGCTGCGGTCATCCTCTCCCGGGCCTCCGTCTCCACTGCTGCGACCCTGTCCAGAGCTTCCTTAGCATCCCTCTCGGCTAGAACCAGTTTTTCTGCAGCATCGCAAGCCGCGGCTTCCGCGTTGTCAGCTCGATTCTCAGTATGTTCTAGCCTGAGAGTGGTTTCCTTCAACCTTTCTTCTGTTGGCAGCAATTTCGCCCGGACTTCGGATAATTGGGCGTCTAAGCTCCGCAGCTCCTTCTCCGCCCTCCCCCGCCATGTTCGATAATCCTCCTGGATGACCCGAAGGTCATGTAGCACTTTCGACTCTCGGGCCTTCGTCTCCACCAATTCTTTATCCAAGCTCTCACTACGAGACTTGGCCTTGGTCAGGTCTTCGCGCAGCACAAAGAGGCCGTTAGACATCTGCAAAATACACTCGGTGAATACCCAAACTCAATAATCACGAAAGGAGGAGAGAGGAGAAGATCGTAGCTCTACCTGAAGCGCGGCTGTGAACATAGTGTCAAATGACTCCTCCTGTGATAGTTTCCTCATTTTATCCTGGAACCTGGGCAGGATCGAAAGTTTGAGGACTGTTTCCGATAAACAACTTTTATATGCGGTGCCCAGGTTAGGCGGTTGGGAAGGTGGGGATGGACTTCTCAAAGCATCCGAGGGAGCGGGGGCGAGGGCGCCTGTTTCCTTTGACGATGACGGGCCTGACGGATCAGTCTCAACGGCCTCCACGCTCCCTACCGATCCCCCGGCGCCCTTAGCAGAAGATGGGGCGACCGCCGGAAGGCTCCCCTCGACAGGATCTCCTATCGGTATCCCCTCAGGAGGACTTGCCTCTCCCTCGCTGTCTTCTATCAGTGTTGCTTCGGGAAGAGCCGCTAGAGGTTGGGCACGACGGTCCGGTTCTGGCAGGCGGGGCCTTTTAGGTTCAGTTCCTACCGTGCCACGGTCGCTTCCTCCTCTCTTTCGGAGGCCCGATATCAGCGAGTCTTGAGAAAACTTCATTGCTGCAATATAGAGAGCACGCGGTTAGCTAAAAGGAGGACACCAAATATACTAGCTATGAATATAATAATAATAAAGAAAAATTCTTCGAGGCTCACCGGGCGCTGCAGCCAGCGACACCGGCACGAACGCAATCTCCCGAGATTATCCTCCGATAGCAATTCCTTACTGGGAGGAATGATAGTGGAAATCAGAGTGTTGAAAAGCTCACGGTCTCTCTCATCAACACTCGAGTTCTGGTTAGAACTGGTATCCGGAATACCCCAATCTACACCAACCCCTCCAAGTGTGCGTAAAAAAACCGAGACTTCCACCCTTTAATTTTAGAAGGAAGGTTAAGCCTAAGGACTCTCTTAGGCCTCGACGCGAAGCTCCACCACCCATCCCTAACAGGGTTTCGAATCCTATACAATGCCCTAAATAAAGAAAGTCGGCGGAAGCTCCATGAAAGGAACAAAGCACTAGAAATGAAAAAATGACACGAATGGAATTGGGGGTAAGTTGTGCGGGAATAAGGCGATACCTGTTCAACAAGTTTACGAAGAAAGGATGTAAGGGCAATCGTAGACCGCCCTTAAAAAACTCTTCGTACAATGCAACCTTTCCTGGTTGCACTAGGGTGACTCTATCCTCGGGGAGGGGAACGGAAAGCCGAATGTCACTAGGGATCCCAAACTGAGCCCTAAGGTTCCTAAGATCTTGGGAAGTTGTAACTGAGGCGACATCCGCCGGCCTGGCCGATTTGGAAGCAATCGCAGGAAGCCCTACCTCACGGCTGGTAGATGAGGAGGAAACCCTAGGAGACTGGGGTAACAACCTAGACACAGGCTGCGCGGACCGAGCGACAGGTTGATCCCCGCGATGGCTACCCCTCCGAGGGCCTGTCGACGCGCCTGAAGAATCTCTTCACGGGAAGGCTCGATCATGGGGCCTTTACCTTTCCTATCTTGGGAGGGATCCATGGAAAAAGAAAAAGAGAAGAAGAAGTCGACTAACCTGGACTTGGAGAGATAAAATCGCAGAAGGATATACAAAATAAAAGATTAAGGGATGGAGGGGACGGCCCCCCTTTTTATATTTCGGACGCAACGCCTCGAGCGCCGCAAGGCCACGTGGCAGTCCCCCAGTGGGACCGGACAAGCGAAAAGACACTATCTTCCTAGAGATATGCGCCTCCCCTCTTTCTTCCTTTTCTCGAAATGACACTTATCATGTGCTGGGATTTGAAATTCGAATTTTTCCGCCCTTCTCCCTTGCACGTGTGCAACGCACATGAATACAAGGGACATGGGCGAGGGGGCATATGATATAGTTGTAAATAAAATGGTTAGTAAATGATGTGGTTGGAAAACAAAAAATTAAGATCCAAGTCCTAGGCGGCCCTGGCCTTAGGCGACCCCCAGGGTCTGGGCGGTCCCTAGTCCTAGATGGCCCCCAGGTCCTGGGCGGCCTCCTGGTCCTAGGCGGCCCTCAAGGTCTGGGCGGCCCCCAGAGTCCCCCCTAGTCCTAGGCGGCCCCAAGGTCCTAGGCGGCCTCCTAATCCTAGACGGCCCCCAGAGTCTGGGCGGCCCCCCAGTCCTAAGCGGCCCCCAGGGTCTGGGCGGCCCCTAGTCCTAGGCGGCCCCCAGGTCCTGGGCGGCCTCCTGGTTCTAGGCGGCCCCCAAAGTCTGGGCGGCCCCTAGTCCTAGACGGCCCCCAGGTCCTGGGCGGCCCCTGGTCCTAGGCGGCCCCCAAGGTCTGGGCGGCCCCTAGTCCTGGACGACCCCCAGGTCCTGGGCGGCCTCCTGGTCCTAGGCGGCCCCCAAAGTCTGGGCGGCCCTTAGTCCTAGATGGCCCCAGGTCCTGGGCGGCCTCCTGGTCCTAGGCGGCCCCCAAGGTCTGGGCGGCCCCTAGTCCTGGACGGCCCCTAAGTCCTAGGCGGCCCTTGGCCCCAGACGGCCCCCAGTCTGGCGGCCCCCCTAGCGGCCCCTCCCCCTAGTCCTAGGCGGCCCCCAGGTCCTAGGCGGCCTCCTAATCCTAGACGGCCCCAAGAGTCTGGGCGGCCCCTAGTCCTAAGCGGCCCCCAGGATCTGGGCGGCCCCTAGTCCTAGGCGGCCCCCAGGTCCTGGACCGCCTCCTGGTCCTAGGCGCCCCCAAAGGCGGCCCCTAGTCCTAGACGGCCCCCAATCTTGGAATCATTCTCGTATCAGGAGCACTAAACACGACGAGCTATCGTGTCCGGAATAGAAATCGAGAATCATTAAGCATCATGACGCTTTAAATGGTTCGAATAAGACAAACACTGGAACATCGCCGTTTATCTAGAAAAAGGAGATACTGAGCTCCTGTTTTAGGACCAGATACCTTTTCTCTGACTCTGACACTCCCACTAACCCTGACATTCCCTTGGGATAACCAAGGTCATCATGAAGATCCTTATCTTCATGAGTAAGTTTCTTAATACCTTTATTGTTAATCACCAATGAATGACCACGTAGCAGGCGCTGGGCTAGGGTAAACGTTTATCTTACACATGGACCTTCTGACCCACAAAAAAGAGAGAAAAGAAGAAGCTCGGAGGGGGATAAGAAGGGGGGAGGGTGCTTGAAGGAGGGGGCTCCTTCTTCCTTCAGTAAGAGATCTCATAGCAAAGAAAAAGAAAAACAAAAATCTGGTGATTGAGCAACATCAATATGCTCTATAATAACTTGGGCATGGGGCCATGCCAGGCCAGGCATGATCCAAGCCCATCGGGCCGCACCGGTTATGATCATTTCTAACCATTTTTAACGGCTAGAAACGGTTATAAATGGCCATATCGGGGGTTTTTACCATTTTAACCTCCCCAACAGCCATATAACAGCTACAATGAAGGGTATTTTCTAAAAAAATTTTGAGACTTCTATAAATAGCCCATTCCTTCTTATTCACACCACATCAAACCAACTCTTCTCTTCTTCTTTACTACTACTATTTCTCTCTTCTAGCAAGTGCTCTAGCAATTTAATTTTTAGTTTGCAAGTATTCTGGCAAATGTTTAAGTGCTACACAAGAGGAGGTTCTTGTTGAGAAGTACAAGAGAAATGAGGTCACTTCTTGTTGAGAGGCGAGAGCACAAGAGGAAGCTCACAAATCTCGGCTCCATGCCTTTAATGTTAGGAAACCTATGAAGGCATATATATATATATATATATATATATATATATATAAGCAGCGAAAATAATAATAAATCGATCAAATCGATTTATCAATCTACCTACATCATGAACTAATACGATAACAGTGCATGTAAATGATATTAAAAATTAGAAAGCAAAACATAAAACTATTTTATATTAATGATTTGATCGTATCAAATTTCACTAAGATACTTTACCTTTGCAAACTGCTGGATGGTTGAAGAGAAGAGCTCCTTAAGCCACACACACGTATGGCCTCTATAGGTAGTTCACACCAGGTCTCTTTCCTGATCAAATCCTTCGGAGTGCTAGCTCCTTAGGATCCACGAAGGCTGATCTTCTTCTTCTTTCTTTGAACAGCAAGATGGTCTTGTAGCCAAAGGAGAACTAGCAGAGGTAGAAGAGAAATCCTTTTCCAAACTGCTCTCTACTCACTTGAAAACTTAATCCTCACAATATCCCATACTTAGGAGTAAAACCTTTTTCTAAGGTAGAAAATCCCCCAAAGAAATCCTCTCTTGTTACTACCTACAATAACCCTTATATAAAGGTTACCATGAAGGAAAGAGGTTTGCAAGGTGGAAGAATTTGTGGAGAGTGGGAGAGGTTTAGAAGGTGAAGGGACTTGGGGAGAGGTTTTACGTTTGAAAGGTGGAGGGACTTTAGGAGAGGGTTAAGGATAAAACATTATTTAGCTTTAGGTGTTACAAATTAGTTCTAGGTTTAAATTTTGAATTCCAACCGTAATATGATTAAATTTAAATTCTAAATTTAGTCTTAAAAAGAATTACAAATTTAAACTCAAGACTAATTTTAGCAAAAAATTAAATTTAATTTTGAAATTCAAATTCGAATGCAATAAAAGGAAAGAAAGAGTGCATGGTTAAGTCCAATCCAATTGGACCCCAAACCAAAATATATTTGGCTTGATTCAATCATCGATTAACCTTTAGATCAGGAAGAAAACCCCTATGGCAAGTGACCCCATAGGTTCAAATACTAAGCCAGTAGTACCAGAACATTTTTAGCACCAATCGAAGTCGCCATCTAGCAATGACACCCGACGTCCGGATAGGTCGAAGATTACAAAGCAATAATCTGAATCCTCTGGCATATGGTTACCATATAATCATCCCTTTGACCTCATAATGCTCAGGATGACTTAGGATTTAACTTTCAACCCCTAATCAGCACATCCATGATATGCCTCAACCTTACAAGTCCTATGACTCCTCACAAGAACTGCCCTGGCCAAGGTTTTGCTAAGTTGAGATATAGTGAGACATTTACTCCAAACTATTTGAAGGGATCAATCCCATCTTGATCCACCACTGCTCCACAAGTACTTGTTGACTGTACCCAGATACCTTTTGTCACTAGATTAAAAATCCAGGTAGTCCCGCACCAAAGCACAGTGAGTTGCTTGCAAGCTACCATGGTGATCTTAGGTTCGAGAGACATTTATATTCATATCCCTTCGCGAGCAACCCTTGGCAGAAGGGAGCTCCGCAGGTGGGTCACGTTTAATGAAATGTTATACATTTCACAGTATACCATATCAGTGTCTCCACACTCCTTGGTCAAGAGGACAACCAACCTATATGACATACATCAACCTGTACTTGATACACTGTCGTCCTATAATAATGTATCATTTGGTTGTAAACAGTTTTAAGAACTACTCGATATATCCTCTCTATATCGAATGCAAGGTAGTTCTAAGGACTCCATCACACAAGAACTTTTTATAGAAAAATGTAAATGTGACGAACTGCCAAAAAATACTTTTATTTATTATAAAGTTCATACACAATTACAATGAGCATAACCATATGCAGCCTAAACGATTGACTTTGGGATACATTTCCCAATAACTCCCACTTGAACTAAAGCCAATCGGAATAGAATCTAATTCCCATTTTTCATTTACAATCATTGAACTCTTGAATTCCAACGGCTTTGGTGAATGGGTCGGCTAGGTTCTCCTTTCCATCGATCTTCTGAAGGTCGATGTCACCTCACTCCATGATTTCTCGCACAAGGTGATAACGACGCAGAATATGTTTGGTGCGTTGATGGGATTTCGACTCTTTGGCTTAAGCAATGGCTCCGGTGTTGTCATAGTACACCGAAATAGGACCATTCAAAGAAGGTGCCACTCCCAATTCTCCTAGAACCTTTTGCAACCATACAGCTTCCTTTGCTGCATCCGATGCTGCAATATATTTGCCTTTCAAACTGAGTCCGCCACAGTCTGTTGCTTAGAACTTTTTCAGAAATAGCTCCTCCATTTAGGGTAAAGATAAACCCTGACACACTCTTACTACCATCCCTATCTGACTGAAAACTGGAGTCAGTATATCTCACAAGTTTTA
>UESW01004387.1:0-116957 GCA_900491605.1 Calamus simplicifolius
AGCAAAAAAATGTTTCAAAAAGTTAGTAAATCACTGACCACAGGCTCATATAAAAGCAATTAAATTAAAACATGGCATGGTAAGCACATCGAGCAACACTAAAGGAGATCAATAGAAGTTATAAATGCATACTTTTCAATATATGCATATGTACATCATATCTAAGTTAAAAATTATATAATGAAATTATACGCAGTCATTTTATCTTATGGAACATATTGTTTTTACTTTTATCCTTCTGTCAGCAATTAGATGCTTTTACAACTCAACTCAACTCATCTAAGCCTTCTCCCAGCAACGTGGGGTTGGCTAGAATTAGATGCTTTTACAACAATAACTAAATGACTCCAGAAGCTAGCCAGCATGAGAGTAGATAACCATGTCTGTCTTTATCCTAGCTACATGCCTCCAGTTTTCTGCAGTGCTGCCCCATCGCTGTCTCCATTCTCCCTCCCTCCCACCTCCCCTCTTGGTCCTCATGAACTCCCTCATACTAGATGACATCTCTAACATAGGTGTCAGATCCCATGGCTCTCAAGCAACTAGGGCACCTACTCCCTCTCTTCATTTCTGCCTCTCTAGAGCTCCAAACATCAAGCTCCAAAATCTATCTATCTATCTGCTTTACCCAGATGAACTAAGCTGAAGCTGCTTTACCATGAAATGAGCAAAGCATGAGATGGGTTCTCCCAGCTTGATTTGATCTTGAACAAAGCTCGAGCTCGGTTGAGCTCGCTAATATTTGGCTCATTTACACCCCTACTCCTACCCAAGTGGACTCTAAAGTCTAAATGTATTTCCTAAGTTAAAGAGAGTTCTATGCATGGCCCATGGGTCTACATGTAGCCTATTGTTCATCTGAACCTTTTACAAGTTCAAGAGAGTTTCATGTCATTATTGCCCGGTATCAGTACCCTACCAATACTATGACAAATTGTGCCAACACTTGGTGCCTACACATAAAAAATGACATGAAGTACCATGTGCAGACACAATACAGTAGAAAGGGGCATACTAGCACCCCTAACTTACCAATAAAATCAACATGAACTATTATGCACCAGTACTCAAATTCTGCATTAAAATGTTGTTCTGATGTGTTGAAGTATACCCAACCAAAAGAAATGTTTTGAAGTTATAGAGATGCAAAAGCCTAGTTAAGTGCAGCAAAATTTAACAATTCAAATTCATTTTAAATGTCACTGTCTGAAAATATTCTAGCTACTACTGGGTGCATGCCTAGCAAACATAAATCCACTTTATAATATACCAACCATTAGTAGGCTAATAGAAGTAAAGAGAATATATACATATGGACAAAGAGCTGAAAAATTAAAAGATTTGTACCTTCCAGGACAAACTACTATAATACCTCAAACACACTTTGGAAAGAGACAGACTTCCAGTTTTTTTAATCTTTTTCATTTCAAGGGAATAGGGCAGTCTAAAAGAGAGAGGTTCACACATGTGTCATGACAAAGGCAAACGCATAGCACTCATGTTCCCAAAGGATTAACAATAATATTTTATTTGCTTTTAGAGATAAAGACATCAAATTTAAAGATCTTAATAAGAACTAAAGGGGATATAATATATAACTCATTATAAAAGGAAATAAATCCAGAACTTTTTATAATGTTGCTTCCCTTAAAATTAAAAGCAGATTGCTTGAGTACAGGTTCATTCAATGACAATTCTGTTCTCTGATTTTGAGGACAAAGGTAAAAAGAAAGTAACAACAGCATAAAAATGTCTTACGAACCTATTTTCTTATAAAAGTTCGAGAATCTAAGAGATCTATGTTGTAGAAAACTTTTGGTTCTAGAAAATCTGTTCTTCTGGTGCAGAGATACTACCTCTAAAACAAGGACAAGATCACCTACAACCATTGTCTCCACTCCCTACCTCTCCCCTCCTCACTCAAAACCAACAAAAGACCATAGCAACTCAACACCACTGCCACTTTAGCCATCACCATCACCACCCCTGCATCCTTGAGCCACTTTGCCCCCACCCCCCCATGCTCCAACCATCTCCACCATCACTGAACCCATACACTGTAGTTGCCATAATTTTCATCATTGTAGCTGCCACTTAAACCTATCCTAAAAAGTTAAAAATTAAAAATACGTAATTATATTATTTCCTATTATTAAAATTGGAAAACTAGGAATAAATGTCAGATGCAATCTAAAATTTCCATTTTCATGCAGTAATAAATAACAAAATACATTGTCAATAAGTTATAGATCATATCTTAACATACTGTGTGAAAGAAAGAAAATTATTGAAGCCACACAGTGCTATGCATAGCTGTTTTAGAATTAAAATGTTATTACAAAGTTCTCAAGTTATACCCAACCTAAGAAACTATCATGAAGGTTTTAAACACCATGGGACAAGGATGTCCTATTTTTTCACGTAGCAGGATGCACTGCATCCTGATACTAGGGGTGGGGCAGTTCCATCCTGTCTCAATCCATGTTCCAACTCATCCTGTCCCAAAACTTAGGACAGTCCCCCATCTTGGCACTCAGGATAGTGGCACACCCCATCATCCCACCAGCATCTAAAACCTTTGGTTTTGAAGTACAATGGTGCATAAAGAGCTTGGTTTAGCTTAAGCACAACACAATCTAATAAGGTAGATCTATTTTAAATTTCAAAGATTTTAGCTACTATGAGGGGCTCACATATAACACATACCAACCACTGGTAGGCTAATACAAGTAGAAGAGAGAACATACATATGGAAAAAAAATGCTAAAAAATAACAGACATGTGTCTTAACTATTATAGTTCCCATAAAACACTCTGAAAAAGAGGCATATACTTCCAAGGATTATAGATGATAATATATGACTGTACTTCTAGGAACAATAAGATATCAAATTTGATGATCTTAGTGACAGTCAGAATGGAAGATTTTTTTAACAATAAAGAAAAAAGGAACAAAAAAATTCAAAATTCATCAATGTTGAAGATCATGATATAGAAGAAGTAAAGTGTGAGTATGTCCTATGGAAAGTGCCGATGTTCTTTTTTGGAAGAGCCCTACTAGCATGGTGCAATGACTGGAAAGAGCAGAAAAAAATTCCCAAACAATAAATAGAATATCTGAAAGAATTTAGAGAAGTCACAGATATTTTGAGGAAGGTGACTTTAACAATCAACCATCAAGAAGGTTATTTCCATTTTGAGGATTGCATGACTAAGTTTATAAAAGCAACTTTGAAGTCTTCTCTTTTCAAGACTTATTACAATAGCTTTTAGGGTCCCTCCTGTTGTTTTTGCAAGTTTTCATATTTTGCTAGTCTTGAAACATATAATTAGAAAAATTGAAGTTTTAATCTGGTTACCAAAAAAATGCAGACAATTTATTTATGCAGTTATAGTACTAATCCAAACTGATGAGTATCAAAACAATGTATGGTTATAATCTGAAATACCGCTGTCTTTCACAATTAACAGTCAAAATGATGGCTGCCAACTTGGCCTATGCAACCAAACTCATCTTACCTTCACTTGCTAGTGAAGATTTCATAAGCAGGTGCTGAAGCCTTCTCACAACAAATAGCTCAGTTATTAATTAGTGCAGAACAGAAGTAACCATAGTTACCAAGCACCTAATGAGCAGATTGGCCATATTCAATGACCCAAGCAAAAGAAACGGGTAAAGTTTAAGCATGAACTTTATGCATCACCAGAAAACATGATCCTTGGTGAGTGTTGAAAACATGAATTTAAACAAGTGATACTTAAAACATGAATTTAAATAAGTGATGCTTAAAACATGAATCTAAAACTTACTTGAATAATATAGTTAACTCCAGATAAACTAAGCATGTAAGCGTGAAAGCATACAAGCAAAATAATGAAACAATTGTGTCGAAAGCATGAGTAATACAACATATACATGCATAGAAATGTGTGCCTGAAAAACTTCATTAATCAGGCATAAGGAGATCTAGATTCTAAAATATGCATTAAATTAATACTAAAATAAAATCGTTTATACATGATTTTTTGAACTGAAAAGGTGCGGGAGTCATACTTATTGGATTATCAATAGGTTGGGGTTGGATTTTGAACAGTGTATAGTTAGACAGTATTGCGTGGACTTCGTTAGGCCGAAACCATCTAGTTGAGGCATCTTCCATTAACTTTGGAATATGCAAATCTGTCAACAGGCACAAAAACATCAGAGCCAACACACAAATAATATGGATGCCTGCATTTAGACTTATTTTTGCAAGTTGAAAAAATTGCTAATTGTTTGTTGCTAATTAACCATAAGAAAACGCAAGAAGAGTGTCTAGCATGAAGAACAACTTCAAGGAGTGAAGTTCCACTAAGTAATTTACCAACAAAAGAAAGCAAAGTACTACTGAAACAGACCTACTTATAAGAGCTCTATAGCAAACCCCATCCCATATAACAGCAGAATTTCGCACCATGACAGCATAAAGAACAACACAGAACTAACTCTTGCTAAACAGTCTCTAAATTCCAGGCCAAAACCCATGGAAATCACACGATAGCTAGAACCCAGAAATTAATCTAAAACCAAGCAGTAAACCCTAAAACTACAGTTCCTCGAAACAGAATCCGGTCCAAATCCGTACCTGCTGCACTTTGAAAGCCGTGGATCTCCGCTCCGGAGAGCGGTGCCGAATCCCCGGCTTCCATTGGGAGCAAAGAGCTTGGAGAAACCCTAGATTATGAGAGAGCAAGCGAGCGAGGGTCTCAGTCTCTCTAAGGTGAACCCCGTGAGACCAAGAGGGAAAGAACACGGAACTGTCGGGACGGTTATTCCTCGCTGCAGCAGAGTAAATCGTTGACGGCAAACGTATGAACGGGTCATTTTGGAAGGCTAGTCCGAGGGATATTTGCGGTGACGGAAGCCGGACCTTTCATCTCCTCTTGATGGTTCTGCTGCAGGTTTCTGTGGACGAGCATGGCCGGGGCCCCGTCCCGTGAAAAGCCGTGACAAGGAGAAGCCGTAATCACTAGGAAAAGTCTTGATGCATCCCCCGGATGCAGTAAGCGCGCACCGAGCTCTCCAACTGACTATCCGCACGTATCATTACTCATGCGATAAGCAGCAAGATTTATTTGGACTTTGACGCATGTGATCCGCAAGGTGGCTAATTCGTGCATCCAATGCATACTTATTGCATCGAGAAATAATACGATAAGCTTTTTTTTATCATTGATCAAGATTTACCATTAGAGTGAGAGTTGAAGCGTACCAAATGATAATTTTTTTATATATAATAAAGTTCGATACCAACCAATAGATCATCCCTAATGTTACTTTTTAATATATAATAACTACTAATAGAATGAATATTAATATAAATAGAATTTACTCTTTATATGCACAAAAAATCTAATTATTAATTTTTTTTTTGTACAGTCGAATGATCACATCAATTTAGGATGAGTCGAGCTCGATATATTAGAGTACAAAATTTAGGTTAGATAAGAGGACATGAGTCTCTAGCTTCCATCTCCAAAAATCAGAGTAATGGACCATTCTGACAGCTATCCAATCTACCATTGAATTAGCTTCCAGATGTAAAATATTTTATTTATTATATCATTAATGTTACTCTTTAATATATAATAACTATTAATGGAATGAATATTAATCCATCGTGCCATGATAGAATTTACCCTTTATATGCACAAAAAAATAATCATTAAAATAATTTTTATTATAATTTATTTAAAACATAATAAGAAGAAAAAAAAGCACTTTTCATCTATCCATTGTATTTGTTGCTGCTGAATTCCGTTCTCCAACTTAGGGATGGCACACGTCGGGATTCGAATAGCAATCTTTCGTCCGAATGGACCTACAAAACAGTCTTTATATAGAAAACACAGAGGGTGGCCCTGCAGAAGACCCTTTGATGCCCAAGTCAGTGATGATTCTCAGCAAACAAAGAGGAGAAGGATCTTTCAAAGATGGCCTCCTCAGAGCTATGAACTTTGCTAGAGTTTTCTTTTCGAGTTAGATTACGCATACCTGAAGGGTCTTGGGACTTGATATTTATAGGCTACTGGGTAGGTTGTTACCTGATTTTTTGATTGTATCTTAAGAAGTTGAAAGCCGGTACGATTTAAATTTGATTAGTTATAGGACCAGTATGATTCGAAACCTATCAGTTACGAGGATCGACGGCTGATTGGCGCTTCAAAATTCAGTTATTCATAGGCGTTAGGCCATATTTAGTTTTCGTTTCCTTTTTGGGGTATTAGGAGCCGATGCGATTGGAATCTCGCTAGCTAATCGGGGATTTGAAATTTTATTGATTACGTCAGAGGGTTGTGTTTGGCTCCTTGTTCATATTTCAGGAAGATTATTCTGAGATTGTATGATTAAGACGATTCAACCTCTGGAATGCTCAGCATAGTATGGGGTGATAAGGTCGCTTGGGCTAAAAGAAAGGTCCTTAGTCATACAGAGGTATAAGGATAGCTCGGTTATGCCGAAGTATGGGGATAGCTCGGCCATGCCGAGGCATGGGGATAGTTCGGTCATGCCGAGGCATAGGAAAGTTTGTCTTTTTTCAAACATGGTGGTTGGTCAGAAATCGAAAATGACTCTCTTCCTTTCATCGTATGCACGAACGTTGATGCGGTGATAATTTTACCACACATCATATGCCCCCTACTCCCTATTTTGAAGCGTAAGTTCGGGCATAGGGAGTAGAGTTTCAGGCTTGATTCGATTGGAGGGATTTGAATTTATAAAGGAGCGTCATGATAGCCTGATAAATATCATAATACCATTCCATCATTTCTTTTAGGCGGATGAAGAGAAACCCTTCATTCTCTGTGAATGACGATTGCTGGAATAACATGTGGCAAACTCCTATGCTTGCAGTGCCTAGGCTGACAGTCTGGATGCCTAAGGATTCTCACTAGTGATATTCCATCTTTCTGTCAAGGCGGTTTAAAAGGAGTTAGGTGGCGCTTTTCCCTGTTACGCTTTCTACTACAAGAAAACTATGAAATAGCGATGCAATTGTGACCCACAAAATCTGTGATGCCATTTAGCGATGCATTAAATCAGTCGCTAAATAGCGATGCATTTAGCGACTCCCAAAAAATTTCGTCGCTAAATAGCGACTCATAAAAATATGTCACTAAATAGCGATGCACCAAAATGCATCGCTAAATAGGGACGCATTTTTATGAGTAGCTATTAGCGATGCATTTTAATGCATCGCTATTTAGTGACGCATAGTTATGCGTCGCTATTTAGCGACACATTGTTGCGTCGCCAAATAGCGACTCATAAAAATGCTAGTTAGCGCATTAATGCATCGCTATTTAGCGATGTACAATTATGCGTCACTAAATAGCAACGCATTAAAATGCGTCGCTAAATAGTGACTCAAAGTTATGCGTCATTATTTAGCGGCGCATAATCGTGCGTCGCTAAATAGCGATACAGAATTGCGTCACTATTTAGCGACACACTACAATGCATCACTAAATAGCGACACATTTTGATGTGTTGCTAAATAGGATTTTAGGGTTTTAGGGTTAGGATGTTAGGGTTCAGGGTTCAGGGGTTCAGGGGTCTAGGGGTTTAAGGGATCAAGGATTCAAGGTTCAGGGATTAAGGGTTTCAGGGTTTCAAGGGTTTAGGGGTTTAGGGTTTTAGCTAGGGTTTAGGGTTTTAGGGTTTTATGGTTTTAGGGTTTAATTTTAGGGTTTAGGGTTTAGGGTTTAAGGGTTTATGGTTTAAGGGTTTAGGGATTAAGGGTTTAGGGTTTTAGGATTTTAGGGTTTAGGGTTTTAGGGTTTAGGGTTTAATTAAGGGTTTAAGGTTTAGGGTTTTAGGGTTTAAGGATTAGGGTTTAGGTTTTAGGGTTTTGGGTTTTAGGGTTTTAGGGGTATTGGGTTTAGAGTTTTTGGGTTTTTAGGAATGTTAGGGTTTAGGGTTTAGAGTTTAGGGTTTTAGGGTTTTATGTATTTAGGTTTAGGGTTTAGGGTTTTAGGGTTTTAGGGTTTAGGATTAGGGTTTAGGGTTTTTAGGGTTTAGGCTGCATTCTCAGTACAAAGGTGTGGATCGGACTGAAGGCAGCGTCGATCCTGGGTAGGACCTTGTAGTCGGCCACCCGGGCACACTATGGGACTGTCGGTGCACACCATTCCATGGGACGGACCGGCCGGCCTAGCCTAATGTCCAACTACGAGCTTTTTAACTACAACAACTTAAATATACGCTATTGGAGCTAGAATTACCATGGCTGCTAGCACCAGACTTGCCCTGCAATGGATCCTCGTTAAGGGATTTAGATTGTACTCATTTCAATTACCAGACTCGAAGAGCCGATCAGTATTGTTATTTATTGTCACTACCTTTCGGTGTCAGGATTGGGTAATTTGCGCCTGCTGCCTTCCTTAGATGTGGTAGCCGTTTCTTAGGCTTCCTCTCCGAAATCGAACCCTAATTCTTTGTCACCCATCACCACCATGGTAGGCCCCTACCCGTCTCCGGATTTAAGGGAAGACGGGAGTGGCACAAGGCCAAGCCCGACCCTTCGGTCGGCCACTGGGGAGGTAACCTACGATAAGAGATCGAAGCACCGCCGAGGGCGGAGGAGGGGAGCAAGGGGCAGGAGCGCCACCCACGGAAGGTTCTCGAAGGAAGCGGACATGTAACATTGCAGCCACCCACGTCACCCCGGAGGCTCCAGCGAAACGAGCGGTATAGATTATAATATATCAATATATAAAATTATCACTATATAATATTAATTATTATACATTATAATAATTAATATATAAAATTAACATTATATAATATTAATATTTAGCAATGTATAATTGCATCACTATTTAGCGATGCATATACTATGCGTCGCTAAGTTGCACAGAAATGCGTCACTATATTCCCACCATATCCGGCCTTACCCTGCCAAATTAGCGATGCAACTGTGCATCGCTAATTAGTGACGCCATATAGACATCGCTAATCCTCTTTCATAAAATCCCCCCATCCAGCCCTAATCTCTCTCCCTCCCTCTTCCTCCCTCTTTCCCACCTCTGGCCACCTTCGACACCCCGATCTCCTCGGCGGCCTCCTCCATCAGGTAAAATCCAACACCCCCCCTCTCCCTCCCCCTCCCCCACCCCCTCTCTCTGGCCGGCCGTGGGCAGGCCACCATGGCCATGGCCTAGTGGCCGGCCATGGCCAGGCCGCTTGGCGCCTGCCACATGGCCAGGCCATGGCAAAAAAAAAAACCCTCCCCCTCCCCCTCCCCCTCTCTTGCCGGCCGCGGGCAGGCCGTCGTGGCGCCCAGCCACGTGGCTAGTCTCGACCACATGGCTGGGCGACCTAACCAAAATTTTTTTTCATATTTTTTTAAAATAATATATTTCTATAATAAATTTATTATTATATAATTATTATATATAATATGATATTATTAATATCATTACATAATATAATTATTATGTAATAATTATATTATAATATAATACTATTATATTGATAATATCATATATAATAATATTAAGATATATTAGTTTATAGTATTGTAATATAGTATAAAAAATTATAATGTTCTAATAAATAATGATTACAATATAACATCATTGTAATATTAGCTAATTAGTTGTTCTAATAATAAATTAATTAAATAAATTGCTAAATGATTAATTAGTGGTTTTTATAGTAAATTAATTAAGCCATAATTAATCTTGGTAGAAGGGGTCAATTGGTAGTTTTGTAAAATATAGGCTAGAAGGATAAAATAATATTTTTATAAATATAAATTTTAGTAAATTAATTATTATTTATATTTAATTATGCATATATAAAATATATCTTGTAAGCCTTCATATTTTATATATTTATTATTAAATTTCTTAGCATATTAAACTATGCATGATAGTTTATTGGTGAACTTCTTACATATTGTTGCATCTTATTTTGTTATGAAATGGTTTTAACTTTGAGTTTGATTTAAGTTACAAGAATATGATATATTGAGATATGTTATTTTGGTTATGAGATTATATATGGCTTTAAGAGATGTATGATGTGAGCATATTGAGGTATTAAATAATTTTTAGAATTACACTTAAAGGTTACATGGTATATCATATGTCTCATAGTTGATGTGTTATGAAAATATCCGGCCTAGCCTCTTCAATTTTAAAACCATAGTATTATTGAATAATACTATGCATAAATATTGGATTAAGGTTATTTATCTTGGACATAATAATCTTACGAATTTAGTGACTATAGACCACAATCAAAATATATAATAGACAAGAAAACTTTTTCACAAGCATAAGTTTGATTGTTTTTGGAATTACATATTATTTTTCGCATCACTATAACCTTTAGACCCGTTTAAGAATTTGTAAGACTTAGTCTTGTAAATTCTCAATTTGTCCTAGTGGACAGTTTGAGATTATTTTTTGCGATATGTTAGTCTGTTATTAGTTATTATTGGTTGAGATTGCGGTTTTTATTTTCTCATATATTTTTCTAGTGTGGCATATATGCCATATATTTAGAGAACATATGGAAAATGCTTCTGAAATTTCAACGTAAATAATGATAATTAATAGCAGAATAATATATCACAAAAATAATCTTGAATGGGATAGGGCCTTACCTTTTATATATGAAGTAAAGGTGAAATTAATTTAGGACACTTGCATACTTGTGAAGTCTTATGATTGAACGAACCCCACGTGGCCGGCCTTACAGGGCAGGGACCTTAGCAGGGCCTGGCCTAATCAATTGGTTGCAATCATTAAAAATAAAATTGATTTATCGTTATAAATAATTTAAATAGTTGTTATTTACCTTAGATGTGTAAAAAAAATAATTTAATTATGTATTTACTAATGCTAATATAGTTTATATTTTGGTTTTCTTTAATGGTTTGCTAGAAATTGTATAAGTTGGTCAAAAATGAGCGGGGCTCGCTCGTGGATGTATGTAAGGATAAAAGATGGCTTGCTTAATCCAGATTTTCTGAATGGATTGGAAGAATTTATTGCATTTGCATGTAGCCAACCTGAATGGATGGATGGGCCTAGGATTAGGTGCCCCTGCAACTTATACATGTGTCAGAATAAAGCCTACAGAGATATTAAAACTGTAAAGGTGCATTTGTGTAAAAAGGGTTTTGTTTGGGTACGATATTTGGTACTATCATGGTGAAACAGAGGAAATTGGTGTAGCTGTCACAAGCCAATAAGTTTCAATTCCCGTTGATGGACCATTTGTGAATTTAAACAGATATGAAGAAATAATGATGAATGCATCGGGTAATAAATTCAATCATAATACATTTATGGAAGAACCAAATCTAGATGCACAACAATTTTATGATATGTTGTGTGCTGCAAATCAAGAATTATATCCTGATTATGAGAGTCATTCCCAGTTGTCTATGGCTGCTCGGTTGTTGAATATTAAGGCAGAACATCGATTATTAGAAAAGGCGTTCAATGCTGTAGTTGGGTTAATGAATGAAGTTTTGCCAAATGATAATGTTGTAGCAGACAGTTTTACTCAACGAAGAAGTTGCGTGGCCTTGGGCTCCCAGTTAATAAGTTTGATTGTTGCTTGAACAATTGTATGATATATTGGGTGAAGACTCAGAGCTAAGATGTAAGATTTGTGGGCAATCGAGGTACACCAACAATGAAGGGGGAGCTAGTACAAGTAGGAGGAAAAGTGTGCCTTACAAGATGATGCATTACTTCCTCTTACTCTACGCCTGTAGAGATTATATAGATCTGAGGCTACAACTATTGATATGATATGGCATGATGAACATAAATCTAAAGAAGATGAAATGAGGCATCCATCATATTCAAAAGCTTGGAAGCATTTCAATGAAAATCATCCTGATTTCGCCGAAGATATAAGGAATGTAAGATTAAGTCTTTGTACCGATGGCTTCCAACCATTTGGTCAAGCGGGGCAACAATATTCATGTTGGCCCATGATACTGACTATATATAACCTTCCTCCATGGAAGTGCATGAAAGATACTGCAATGTTTTTGACAGTTTTGGTTCCAGGACCATCAAATCCAAAGAAAAAGATTGATGTCTTCTTACAAACCGTTAGTGGCCGAATTGAAAATGTTGTGGAAAATATGAGTCATAGCCTACGACATTTCTATGAAATAAAATTTCATCATGAGAGCTGCTTTGATGTGGACAATCCGTGACTTCTCGGCATATGCAATGTTATCTAGTTGGAGCACTGCTGGGCGTCTGGCATGCCCTCATTGCATGTATAATTTATATGCATTTGCATTGCAGAAGAGTGGTAAGAAGTCATGATTTGATAATCATAGAAAGTTCTTGCCTTCAAATCATCCTTATAGGCGGAACTTGATCGCCTTCTGGAAGAACAAAGCAGTCACAAAATTTGCTGAATCGGTTAGGTCTGGCACAGATATATTTGATACTATAGAGCATTTGGGGTTGAGGTATGCTTAGGAACTAGATGCAGATAGAATAAATGGCCATATATGTAAAGAACATAACTGGAAGAAGTGAGTATTTTTTGGGATTTGCTGTATTGGAGCACAAATCTCATCTGACACAACTTGGATATTATGCATATTGAGAAAAATTTCTTTGATAACATATTTAACACGATGCTAAACATTCCGGGAAAAATCAAAGACACTGCAAAGTCAAGAGAAGAACTTAATCAATATTGCAAAAGAGCTGATTTGAGGAGGAATGCTGTTGGGACCTATCCTAAAGCCTGTTACGCTCTTGACAGAAATTCACGAGAAGTTTTATGTAACTGGTTAGAGGGTTAAAATTTTTAGATGGTTGTGCTTAAATATCGGTAGGTGTGTGGGACATGCATAAGCTCAAGTTGTTTGGCATGAAGAGTCATGACTACCATGTTTTTATGTAACGGTTATTGCCTATAGCTTTTCATGAGTTGCTTTTGCACCATGTGTGAAAGGCATTGACAGAGCTCAGCTTGTTCTTCAAGGAGTTATCCGCCACAGTCATTACTTTTGCATCCATGGAAAGACTTGAGGAGGAAATTTTAATTATTTTATGCAAGCTGGAGTGAATATTTCCTTCAAGTTTTTTTGACTCAATGGAGCACTTACCAGTTCACTTGCCATACGAAGCGAGTATAGCTGGTCCTATGCAGTATCGCTGGATGTATCCTTTCGAGAGGTAAATATATTAATAATCAGTAGTACATGTTGATATTTCAAATATTATTTCATTGCGATAAAGTTGGTTTATTTTATTTCTTACCTTTACATATAGGTACTTTAAGAAGTTAAAAAATAATGTGCGTAATAAGGCAAGGGTTGAAGGTTCTATAGCAATGCATACTTGGTTGAAGAAGTTTCAGCTTTTGCCTCTCATTACTTTGAGGGTACATCCACATGAGGAACCAAATCTTGATCATAATGATGACGTAAGTGTGACGAAGGAGAACCTAATGACGGTAGAATATCAGTTTTTAAAGGTATCGGCTGTTCATTTGGGAGGCAGAAGTCAAGAGATTTGAGTGATGTGGAGCATAATGCAGTACATTATTACATCTTAATGAACTGTAGAGAAGTCGATCCATACATTGAGTAAGTATATACTTCAATGCTTAATTAGAACTTTTATTTTAAATTATGATATACCACACTATTTGATTACTAACATAAGTTTTAATTGTTATCATCCCTTAAAGATGTATTGTGATAGAAACAATAGATGAATCCCAACATAAGTCAAATTGCCATTGGGCAAAAGTTAGAAACGGAGTTCACTTACTAATTTTATGAATATGTGAGTAGTATCACTAATTAATTTCAATAATGGCTTTTATTTTTCGAATTGGTTGTGAATAGCTTATTAATTTATAGGTAAACGGTCCATGGTTCACAACCGATAATATTTTTATTAAATCTCTAGCGCAATGGCCATTGAAAGACCGTAACAACCTCTATTGGCTATTTTGTTAATGGGTATAAATTTTAGATTGAAAGACTAGCATCTTCAAGAGGCACGCAGAACTGGGGCATGTATGTTAAAGGAGAAAGTGTTGAAGTAAATACGTAGGATTATTACGGAAAGTTAGTAGAGGTGGTTGAAGTTGAATATCCCGGTTGGCCTATAAAATGAACCGTATTATTTCATTGTGATTGGTTTGATCCGACAGTTCCTATGGGTAAAAGGGTTTATAACGACTACAATCTAGTTGAAGTCAACCATCGACAAAGATTGCAAAAATATGACCATTCATCCTTGCATCCCAAGCTCAGCAAGTGTTTTACTGCGGATATCTAAGTTTGCACAATGACAAGCGAAATTGGTGGGTTGTTTCTAAAATCGTCCTATATTCAGCAATCATATTAGACGAGAGTTCATCAAGTCAATCAACTAAGTGCCCCACATTTCAAGAGGATGAGATGGAAATGCATGCAATTGAGGATGACACAAGGGCTCCTGAAACATCAGTTAGAGATCCAAATGGTGATGTCCAAGAAATTGAGGATGCAAATGTTCGGTTTCCTTCCGATGATAATAACACTGAATCACAGTCCGATATGGCATCGGATGTTGAACCAACATTTGATGAAACAAATGACATTGATTAAACTTAAAAGTTTATTCAATTTTAATTTATTTTTATGAGTGTTAAATTTTTACATATTCAATCATTATTCATAATTATATTGCATAAATCTTTAGTATTTTCAGTATGACGGGCCGGGATAGATCTACCCGACGAACAGAGCGAGCAGGGACGTAGCCCTGCCCATCAGATCACATGAGCATTGGAGATGAAGAGTTCAGATCTACAGCCTTCGAGTCTCATAACCGATCGGTATAGACCTCTGAGAGTTCTTCTTATGCCGGCCGCACCGTACTTCGACTGGATGCTGATGGGCTATAAGTATATACTAATTGTAAATATGTTTATGTTTTTAAGTCAATTACTTATAAATATGAATTTTTTAATAGCTTTATTGAGCAGCATACTGTATCGAGCCAGATCAGCTCCATATTCCAGAGGCATGCTGATCCCAGTGGCTATGATTGGCACCATGTATTGCGGCCATAAGGGAGTTTTATTTTTCAGAGTTTCAGGTAAACTTATTAAATACAATTTATCACTGATATAAAATTTCTTAATATATTCTTAAAACTAACTATTTATTTTAATACAAAAAAAGTTTACGTGGGACCTTGCCATCCATGATGCCGTTAGGGCAGCATGGAATGCTCTTGCGGCACGCTGATACTCCAACATGCTTCATCGTTGAAGGAGATCAGGTGAGTGTCTGTGCATGTGCCGAAGGATATTTGGTATGATTGGCAGCAGGTGTGGCAGTCTCAGGCCTAATAAAGGAGATCTGCATCAATCACCACGAATCACCGATACGAGAAGGGCGATCATGGCACGGGTCTTTCCTGCCACACTGTGGGGTCCATTTCGATTCAGGAGCACATACGCCATATGGTAAGAAAATAAATAACTTAATGTCGCCCTGAATAGGAGAAAGGACTACCCTCCTGCTCAGACTACAAAAGCAGAAAAAATGATATTTATTTAATTTCTAAAATTTTATTCAGGTTCATATAATGATTCATTTATTGTTGATTCTATAATTCAAAGGCACAAGTCGAGGAGCTTCAGTCCAGCATCGCAGGTCAACTCCACTGATGGAGGGCCGTTCGTCGAACTCTCACCACAGGAGAGTTGACGTGTGTTTTTGGAAGCTATTGGTGCCCATCCGCGAGACCATAGGTCTATGGTTTGGGCACTAAAGCTTCTATATATTTTTTCTATCAGGGCTTCAATTCGCACTATCCTGGCAATATTTTACCGAGCATTTAGACGACATTCGGAGATCTATTACAAAAGAGGTTCGGCAAGAGTTCGACCAATGTACGGGAGGCCTTCAACAAGAGCTTGCAGACATGAGAGAGCAGATACATCAGATGCAGGATTTGGTTCGCCTCATGTCGCAGGTTCATTCCAGCCTCTGCAGTCTTTTTGTGATCGTGATAGTATGGATTTTTGATGTATTTTTTCTTTACTTTTTATGTTTTGTA
The DNA here is from genome assembly GCA_900491605.1 of Calamus simplicifolius. NCBI lineage: Eukaryota > Viridiplantae > Streptophyta > Magnoliopsida > Arecales > Arecaceae > Calamus > Calamus simplicifolius. The sequence continues at coordinate 16,102 of UESW01004387.1, forward strand.
TATAAAAATTTAAATTATTAATATATTAAATTTTTATATATTTTTAGAAATTTTGTAATGAATGTTTCGATCAATATTTTTGAAAATTTAGTGATAATGTTTCGATCAATATTTAAATGCAATGAAATTATATTAAAAGGTTTAATTTATAATATTTTAAATTTAATTAAAAATTAATTAGCAATGCTATTGCAATAAAAGTTTTTTGTTACAATTATTTTTAAAAAATTAATTATTAATTTTGATGCAATTACAATGCAAATTACATCACAATATTACGATGCTTAGAATTGCATCGCAATATTGCGACGCCAATTTAGGCATCGCAAAATTATGACTCTTAAATTGTTGCAATTTTGCGATGCTAAATTGCGTCGCAATATTGCGACGCAATTAGTCGCAAAATTGCGACACAAGTGGGAGTCGCTAATGCATCGCTAAATTACGACGATCTCAGTTTATCATAAATTAGTGACGCATTTTTTTTTCGCGTCGCTATTTAGCGACGCAATTACAACGGATTGCACGTTACGACGAAGTTCACAATGACGCCCAAATTGCGTCGCTAAATCCATTTAGTGATGCATTTTGGCATCACTAAAACTGAATTTTCTTGTAGTGTTCTTCCTATTTTTTTCGTCTAAGACTCCTCTATTAGAAATCATACACTTCATGTTAGAGTCACCTTTGCTCATCCCGAGAACATGGAGCGCCCAGGTAATTTCACTTCAATGATGACCTCGAAGGATTTGAAGAAGATTATCAAAGGTATTGGATTCCTCAGAACATCAGGTTACGGGTGCCGGAGCCTGAGCAGAGAGTTACGGAGCAGTTGGAGTCCGGGGCCTTCTTCTATGAAGAGAGTTTACAAGCGGGTCTTCAATTTCCCCTTCATCCATTGGTGAAGAAGATAATGAAGTTTTACGACATTTGCCCGACGATGGTGGCTCCGAATAGCTGGCATCACATCATTGGGTTCATCTCCATGTGCATTCTTGTTGGAGTGACGGCGACACTTCCACTATTTCGGGTATGTTATAGCCTTATCTTCCGAAGAACTCTGAGTGGCTCTTCATGGATCTCGGAGGTCTTTCAAGATGATGTTAGACATTCCATTTTCCATAAAGGGATAAAAGTCCAGAGTCTTCTTTGCTGAATGGGATGACGGGTTCGACTTTCCCCATGTATGGGCAAATTACCTTGCGAATCCAAACAAGTGTCCAACACTGATGATGCAGGGGAAGAAAACCTTAAGGTTCTTCGCGGCAACAAAGTGCTGTCGATTGACATTCTCCTGGCTGAAGATTCCCTCTTCAATGCTGGGCTCAGTCCCCTTGATCCTCGAGGTGAGTTTCCTTTCTTCCTTTTATTAAACAGATCATAACGGTCTTTGATTGACCAAATTTTTATCCACTATGTTCACAGCCGACAGGTCAAGGTTTGGAGCTCAGCTAAGGGGAGTGTCGGGCAAGCATCCTAGGAAGCATGGTTCCAAGGAAAGGCGTAAGGCCGGGAAGAAGTCTTGCCTTCCTGAGTCAAGCTCAAGGGAGGTGAAGAGATTTAAAATTGGTGGTCGGCAATCTCCTACATCATTGGGAGGAGAAGAGGAGGTGCCGACCGAGAAGGAGAGGGAAAGGCCGGCCTCACTAGAGGGAAAGTCGGCGGTTGAAGAGAGTTTGGGAGAGAAAGCCAACAAAGTTCCAAGCTCAAAAATAATGGTGGTGCTGGATGATTCCAAGGGAATGCCACCAACTAGTTATGCAATTCCTCCTCCCGGTGATAGAGAGCCTCCCCTTGAAGGGGCTAAAGGTATGGAGATTCCTTCAGTTCAAGGGTCTACTATTAAGGAGACAAGGGAGGTTGAGGGAATCGCTGAGGCACGGGAGGAGCCTCCTATTGAAGAATCCCCCACTGAAGAGCCAGGGGAGGTCGGACAAGCATCCATGGGGGGGAGAGTTCTCAGCTGAAGAGGTTGATCGAGCCAAGGTTTCTCAGGCGAAGGCTTTGGCTAGAGAGGCTAACCGAGCCAAAGCTCCTCAAGCCGAGGCTCCTCAGGCCGAAGCTCTTAATTTATCGACTCTCAATTTACTTGTTCCTGACCCTGGGACTGAGGAGGCATTGGCCGTTTTGATCCGATCTGCTCTGGGTGGAGGACAGGGTTCTTCAACGGTGGAACCCGTAGAAGAAGATCTTGTCTCCATAGCACTTGGGCAATCAGGCATACCAAGGGACATGGAGCTCTTACCCGATCTCAGCCATTTCACCCTTAACAAGACTATGACCGCCTATGCTTCCCAGGTAAGTAGAAATGTCAAGGCATCCTTTTCTTTTTGATTCATCTGGCCGAAATTCATTGATAGCGCTTTGTCGCAGAATGCAACTCTAATAAGGGCATTGTGCAATCGCATGTACTTGGTTCTAAGAGCCCATGCCCAAAACAAGAAGGAAGTTGCCGACCTCTGAGAGAAAGTGGTGTTAGTCGATGAAACTTCTAAGGCTTTGATCTATACCCAGGACTTGCTTGAATGGGTAGGTAAAATGGGAAGGATTGCCCAAGAAAGAGTAACAAAACTTCGAGTTGAAGTAGCCGAGCTTAAAGAGCTCGTGAGTTAGCCAATAAAGCTCGATCAGAGTTGTTGCAGTGCCGAGCCAAGTTTGTCAGAGAAGCAAAACGCTTCATTGAAGAAAGAGAAGGTATGAATAAGCAGCTTGCAGAGGAAAGCGGCAAGTCAAAACAATATCAAGAGCAGGTCTCTAGGCTCATGGCTGACCTAGCTCGGGCCCAAAAGGAGGCTGAAGATAGGCAATTGAAGTTGGATGAAACCATGCCAAGATGCACAGAAATAGGAAGGAGAGAACAAAGGCTTTGAGCAAATCAAGAAAATGAAAGCAAAGATGGCTTGGCGGGAGAAAGAGGTACGGCTCGACGAATTGTTTTGCTTTATTTAATTTGTGCTTTTTTTCCTAACATTGTCGATTCGGACATTCTTGGCCCGATCTTGCTTTTTCAGATTAAAAATTTTGAGGTCGATGCTAATGATAAGTTAAGAACCCTGAATGGGGAGCTAGCTTCGAGTCATTAGAAGTGTTCCGAGCTTCTCAATCAAGTGGTCGAAGCCAACAAGCGGGCTACCTCGGTAGTGAAGAAATACAAAAATTCTGTCCAATTTATGGAGGAACGAATGATGGCCTGTGTAGAGGTGCATCGGATCGGAGGAGAGGAAGCACGATCAGGGGTATCTCGAAAATATCTAGATTTGAACCTCTCCTTTTTAGAAGTCAAAAATTATTGTGGCCGTACGCGGGGGCCAAATCGTTGGCAGCAATTCAATCATCCACTGAAGCCGAGTATGAAGATATACTGGACATTAACTTCGAAGTGTCTTCGGATGTGAACACAGTCAAGGATCCATCGGCGCTGTTCAAGAGGGAGGAGTTCCACAGCTCGCTGCCGAAGGGATCGAAGCTCCGTTGTCAGCTACTTTTGAAGTGGGCCAGTCGAATGTTCCTGAAGTTGCTCCCAAGGCTGAGCTTGAAACTTGGGAGTTTTTCTTGTATTTTTCTCTTCTGTACTTAGGAAAACTTGGCACCAATTTCCATGAATGAAGTTTTGTTCCTCCGCAATTGTTTGTGTTCTTCGTCATTTAAATGATGTCTACTTGATGTGCTTTGCAATCCGACAAATTTAGGTACTTGAACCTTGTTTTCGTCGAATCATTTAGATAGTTTGGTTCTGCCAAAGTTAGGAAGGCTTTAATCAATTTTTCCAAGGTAAAGAGATCTCTCAGTTTTACCAAGATAAGGGAGCTCGCTTGGCCTTACCGAAGTAAAAGAGGTTGCTCGGTTTTACCGAGATAGGGGAGTTCGCTCGGCCTTGCCGAGGTAAAAGAGGTTGTTCAGCTTTGCTGAGGCTCTTCAATAACTTAGTTTTTTCGAGCTTTGTCAATATCTTGGTTTATCTGAGGTTTTTGTTTAGCAATGAATTGGCCCTATTCCCGAGGCGAGCTCACTGCCCGCATGCATTAGGTGGCCAATCGGATCATGTCACATGTTCCTCTATAGTCGGTCTTCTATTTTTATTCATGCCTTGGGAACCAAAAATGACTTATTGCATTTAAGTCACCATGGCTGAGATTAAGGGAGGATCCTTTACTTTTTCTCGTGTTGCAAGAGGAGACTCCTCGTATGCCTTGTGGGGTCAATCGGGATGGTGACACGTGGTCGATCCACTGGCTCAAAAATCACTTTTCTCATTGGGCGAAGAGAAACCCTTCGGATTTCATCTAGAAAAGAGTGGATGAGCGACACATGGCCCCCATCGAAGATTGGAACGTGATGATCGGCGTGATTCGAACCCGGCTCTCTGCTCATTGATGGCGATTGTACCTGTTCCACAGCTATAAAATGGGGAAAGGGAGCACCGAGTGCAGCCAAAGAGTTCTTTCCCAACGAATGTGAGGGAGAAAAACTCGTGAGGGCCTAACTAATGTTGAGATCGGAGGCCGAGGGGTTAGCTCTTCTCTTTGAGTTCTGGCTTGGGCTTGATGGTTCGGATGGAGAAGTTGCTAAAAAGCAAACTGTTCTTAAAGTGCCAAGAAGCAAACCGGCCAGATCTCTTGAAGCTACGAGTAAGACACCATTGGAGATGGCCCAGAAGTCTTCTTCTCAGCATACAAATATGAAAAATAAGAAGGAGAAGAAGAAGGGAGGAACTGTAGAGGCCATATCTGAAGCGCAAAGGAGGAACTATAGAGATCATATGGGAAGTGCACTGGAGCGCTTTTGCCTGGTCTCTTAATTCCTTAGGCTTTCCATCACCAGTAACAGTCGCTACTGATCCCATCATGTATCTTTTTAAAGGATGGGAAGCTTAAGGTAAGTTTCTTCAGGTTGCTTCTTTTTGTACCTTTGCCCAAAACTTGCCATCCAATAGAGTTTGAAGGTGATTTTCTTCAGAGTCGAGACATCACTGCCACAATAACTGCGAGCAGCCATTTTTCATGTAATATAAAATTTTTCTATATCTTCTGTGATGTAATGCACTTGTAATGTTTCATAGTATGCTGTAATTTCTTGTATCGAAATATTTTGAAATGAAAGAATTTTTCTTGTTCCAGTGTTTGTCCCTTCTGTTAAGTGTTCATCACTTTGACGTTTCATTTCTCTTAGCCTTTTCGAGGCATAAACTACACTTGGGTGTGCCAAGGTTATATTTCTTGATTTGATCGATGTATAGGAAAGGCTTGTACTTGCCAAGAAATGAGAATATCCAATGATGTAGAAAAAGGCTTGGACTTGCTGAGACACGGAAATATCCAATGATGTAGGAAAAGGCTCGGACTTACCGAGACATGAAAATATCCAACGAGCTATTTCTTAGCTTAGAAGAGTGAACACTTAGCTTTTCAGAGATTTAGATAAATATACTCGATTGGACGAGATTCGTAGAACGTTAGGAGAGATAGGAACTTATCTTTTGACAAGTCTTAAGTAATTTTGTTTAACCCTGCCAATGTCCACAAGTTGTCAGGCTATGCTGAATCTCAGAAAAAGGGATGTTTTAACTCTTTCCAGATCATGGGAAGACCTGATTAGCCTTGCTGATATTCGTAGAGCACTCGGTCATACCGAAGTTTGAAGGATTTTTACTTGGCTTACCAAAGTTCAGAGAAAATTGCTCGGCTGTGCCGAGGTATGGAGAGAATTTAACTTGGTCCAGCCAAGATATGAAAATAATTTCTCAGCCTTTCGAGGTTCAGAGATTATTGCTTGACCCTGACGAGGTACGAAAAGAGTTTTACTTGGCCCAGCCAAGGTACGAAGAAATTGTTCGACTGTATCGAGGTTCGAAGGTAGTTGCTTAGCCTTACTAAGGTACAGAGAGAGTTTTACTTGGCCTAGCCAAGGTACAAAGAAATTGCTCGACTGTGCTAAGGTCCGAAGATAGTTGCTCGGCTCTGCAGAGGTACGAAAAAGATTTACTTAGCCCTGCCAAGATACAAGAAATTGCTCGACCATGCCAAGGTCCGGAGATAGTTGCTCGGCCCTGCCGAGGTATGGAGAGAGTTTTACTTATCCTAGCCAAGATACGAAGAAATTGCTTAGCTGTGTCAAGGTTCGAAGATAGTTACTCGCCCCTACCAAGGTACGGAGAGAGTTTTACTTGGCCTAACCAAGGTATGAAAAAATTGCTTGGCCGTGCTGTCCAAAATAGTTGCCCAGCTCTACTGAGGTATGAAGAGAGTTTTACTTGACCTAGCCAAAGTATGGAGAAATTGCTCAACCCTGCCAAGGTACGGAGAGAGTTTTACTTGGCCCAGTCAAGGTATGAAGAAATTGCTCGATCGTGTTGAGGTTCGAAGATTGGGACCAGTGGGTCGTCGATTAGGCAAAACCTATCTTTCATCATCAACTTAAAAAAATGATTAAAATAGGAGCACTCGAGGTCAAAAGCAGTGTTTCATTACGGCGAGTGAAGTGGCTCGGTTCAAATATACTTCACTGGTGATATATTCGGAGGTTATCTGCATTCCATATTCAAGGAATGGCTCTTCTATCTAGATCTTGTTGCTTGTAGGTGCCGGGTCTAATGACCTCCGTAACTTGGTAAGGGCCTTCCCAATTTGGGGCCAACTTTTATTTCTCCGTCAGTTTAGAAACCGATGCTTTGTGGAGCACAAGATCACCAAGAAGGAAGTTCAAAAGTAGTGTTTCATTACAGCGAGCGAAGTGGCTCAGTTCAAATATAGTTTACTAGTAATATATTCAGAGGTTATCTGCATTCCACGTTTGAGGAATTGTTCTTCCATTTAGATCTTGTAGCTTGTAGGTGGCAGGTCGATGACCTTCATAACTTGGTAAGGGCCTTCCCAATTTGGGGCCAACTTTCCTTTCTCCGTCGGTTTAGAAACCGACCTTTATGGAGCACAAGGTAGCCAAGAAGGAACAACTTCCCTTTAACTAAGAAGGAATGATAATGGGCCACTCGTTGTTGATAGGCCACTATTTGAATCCGAGCTTTTTCTCTGACTTCTTCTATCAAGTCAAGATTGGCTCGAAGCTATTTGTCGTTCAACTCCTCTGAGTAGCTCTTAACTTGTGGCGAAGGTAGGCCCACTTCCATGGGGATAACGGCTTCAGTGCCAAAGGTCATTCTAATGAAGTTTCACCAGTGGGGATCCTCTGGGTGGTTTGGTAAGTGGTGCAGGAGCAAAAGTGAGAAAAAGGTTATAGGGTTCCATTTGGATCTCTGAACCCTAGAAGTTATGTATTTTTTCTAGTTGGTCGAATCCAGTCTATTACTGAGTCAGTCAAGTTTAGTTTAGTCCAATGTACAGGTCATGCATTTTATTTTATTTGAGTTATGTAATAATTCAAGGGAAGTGTATTACCCTTGTTGAGACCTTGCTGAAGATATGTAGAAGACATTCAGAAGAAGTCCCAGATTAAGCAGTATTGGACAACCATATCCCTATTCAATCTTCTCCAATCTTATTCATATCCTATCCTTGGAGCTCTGCATGGATTGGATCAGCCTACACAGAATTGATGCCATGGAATCAACCTTATCCCTCCATGTCACCACCTACAATTTGGCGACCCTAGGCGCCCCATGAAGAAGAAATTAGGTTCCCATTTGATGCCTTATTTTTATGTTGTCCTCTATTATGCTTTAATGGGAATAAAGGCCAGCATCTCAACCATTCTAAAAAGGATCTTGCGCCCCATATGAATCTTGTTGACAAAAGAAAAAAAAGAAGGATAGCACCCCAAAAGCTTTCTTCTTTGCTTGTGGTCCCTTGCCTTCATAATTGAAACCATATCTTGCTGATGCCATTTTGATCGAACCAGATAAAGGAAAGAAGAGTCTTTGCTTTATAATGATAAATATTCTATCATATTTTGTAATCCCTATTATTTAGTTATTTTAATTGTTGAACTTATCTTATAATGGCATGAGAGGTCTATAAGACCCTTCTCTTGGAAAAAGAAAAAAACCATGGATGAATGAATGAAATATTTTGAGAACTTTCTTCCATGTTCTATTTCTGTTGCCTTGAGCAATTGATCCTCCGTGAGGGAGTTAGGCATGAGACCGAAGTGTTCTTACTACAAAATCCTAGTCTAGTCCATCTCTTTTACAAAGCTCCACCCAATAAGCCTTAATCCTCATACCACCATCTTCATAGCCGACTACCAACCCCCTCATCCTAAATTCTAGGCACCCATACTTGAAACCCTAGTTGCCGCCCCTCTCTTGATTCATCTCCAAAGCCGTCGCCCCTCTCCCCTCTCACTTCCATGCCCTAGGAGGATCCCCAGGCTGTTGCTCCATGCATCCAACCACCTTTCTGTAAGAGCCCATGCAACCTCTGGCTGAATCGATTCCGGCGATCTCTTCCTAACTTTCTGCCTTCACAAAAATTTGAGTCTACGAGCAGCCAAGGATGCCTTCTTAGCCCCAAAATTGGACAAGCTCATCTTTGTCCATGCAAGGGCTTGTTCGAAAAGCTGGAATGAACCATGAGGATAAGATAAAAAGGGCACTAATACCGCTTTGGTAGCTGAGGCCACCTAGGAACCGCCTTGGGCTATCTTGGGACTGCTTCTGTAGCTGGGGCCGCTTATGAACTGCCTTGGGCCGCCTAGGGACCGCTTCTGTAGCTAGGTCCGCCTAGGAATCGCCTCGGGCCGCCTAAGGACCGTTTCTATAGCTGGGGCTGCCTAGGAACCACCTCGGACGCCTAAGGACCGCTTCTATAGCTGGAGCCGTCTAGGAACTGTCTTGGGCTGCCTAGGGACTGCTTCTATAGCTGGGGCCGCCTAGGAACCGTCTTGGGCCATCTAGGGACCGCTTCTGTAGCTTGGGCCGTTTAGGACTGCCTGGACTGCCTAGGGACCGCTTCTGTAGCTGGGGCTGCCTAGGAACCGCCTTGGGCTGTATAGGGACCACTTATGTAGCTGGGGCCGCCTAGGAACCGCCTCAGGCCGCCTAGGGACCGCTTCTGTAGCTGGAGCCATCTAGGAACCATCTTGGACCATCTAGGAACCGCTTCTGTAGCTGGAGCCGTCTAGGAACTACCTTGGGCCGTCTAGGGACTGCTTCTATAGCTGGGGCCGCCTAGGAACCGTCTAGGGACCGCTTCTGTACCATGTGGCTTTTACCAGCCACATCTGTTGCTATAGCTGATGAACTAATGTTTCATGGTCGGGCCCTTGATGAAAAGACTATAGTCTCCATCATTATCAATTCAATGCCACAATCTTATAAGTACATAGAAGATTTTTACACTTTAGCTAAGTCTGAGCAGACAGTTGAGTATCTTATCAATAAGATTGATCATCAAGAAGATATCAAATGTATGAAAAAGCAGAAGTAAGCCAAATCTATCAACTAGCAATGTGGAGTTAAAACCAAAAAATAATAAAAGCTTTAAGAAAAAGGAAAAGAAGCCTCAATTTAGAAGCCATAATCAGAAGATTTTTAATCAAAAAGTTGAAGTAAGAGCTCAACATAGATTGCATTTCTTTTGCAAGAAGTCTGATCATTTGAAGAATGATTGCAGGGTTTTTAAAAATCACAAGCAATTTAAACCTAGTAAGTCATTGTTTCTTGAATCTTGTGTCTCTTATATCAAACTCTTTAAGTTCATGGGCTGACTCTGATACAGCTATTCATATATCCAATGATTTACAGCAGTTCAAGGAAATCAGGAAGATTGAAGGTGGAAAGAGTTTCATTTACATGGGGAATGATAATACTAAACCACTAGTAGGAGTAGGGACCTATTAGATGAAGCTGCATACTCTTAAAGTTCTTGGTTTAGATGATTGCCTTTATGCTTCTTCAATAAGAAGGAATCTTTTATTTGTTTTTTGTTTGAAAAATATGAATTTACCTTTTATCTTGAAAGTAAAAAGTTTATTATGTATAAGGATGATAAAATAATTTTAAAGGGTTTTAGAAATTCTAATAAGTATCAAGTTCAATTATATGATAATGTTGTCCGTAAAGTAACTAATTCTTCATTATTCATCTTGGTCATATAGGCAAGGACAGAATTGTTAGATTGGTAAAGAATGGCTTGCTTGATAATACTGACATAAAAGAGTTTTTAACTTGTAAGTTTTGTTTATATATATATATAAGATTAAACTCTCCTTTCCTTCTAAAGTTGAAAAAAAAGTAGAAATATTTTTGAAATAATCCATTCCAATATTTGTGGGCCTATAAGTGTACAAACTTAGAATGATCATTTTTATTTTATTACTTTTATAGATAATTATTCTAAGCCTTGAAAGGGTGTATTTATTATATAAGAAGGGTAAGGTCTCACACGCTTTTAAAACTTTTAAAGTAGAAGTAAAACATGTAAATGGGAGAACCATCAAAACCTTTCATTCAGACTATGGAGGTGATAATCAATTAGAGTTGGACTTATGGTTTCAACAAGGCATTTATTAAACAATTTATTATTGCACATTTTATAAGTTGGCTTTAAAAATTGCAAAGTTATGTTTTTATCAAAGAAATTATTTCATAATTGATAAGTCGGTTTTGACAAATAAAAAAGCCATTATATCCCATAACATTTATATTGGAAAGTGAAAGGCTATGACTTTTAGGTGTGGATATTAAATTGGGTATCTAAGTTTGCATGAATGAACATAGGGAGCGGTGGCCAATCAGCTATCCAATGTAGGAGATGAAAAGATATGTTGACCGTACAGGCTTTTTTTTTTTAATAAATTCTTTCATTGGTTGTAAAGCCCAACTCTAAGCTAGGTTTTAGGTTAAGCTGACTAGGGTTTAGGTTGATTAGGCCAAGTTTCTAGGGAAAAAAAAAAACTTAGCTAAACCGGGAAACTCGTTTCGGTAGCTTCTGATTATTTAAGGTGAAGTTGTCAATTTCACGTTTCGGCCGTTTAGCTTATCCGAAAAGATAAGTACTACGTTTCGTTTCGGAAGATTTTTCGGTCGTTTCGGTGCGTTTGGCGTATTTCGGCCGTTTTCGACCGTTTCAATATGTTTCGGCCGTTTCAGTAAAATATGTTTTGGAGACCAATTTATGAATTATTAAACCTTTCAGAACCATTTTAAATATATATATATAATATTAAAAAATCCTAGTTACCCTATCCCCATTTTAATATATATATATAATAACAAAAAAAATTCTAGTTACCCTATCCCCACGGTCGCATCTCTTAAAAACTCAAACTCTTTATTTTTATATTATTATTATTTATGAAGAATATGAATTATGAATAAATTTTATATATATATATATATATATATATCAAACTCTTAAAAACTTAAACTCTTTATTTTTATGTTGTTATTATTATTTATAAAGAATATGAATTATGAATAAATTTTTTATTATATATATATATATTCCGAAACGAAGTATCGAAACGGTCCAACATCGAAATATTTCGTTTCATAAGCTAAACTAAAACATAATCCAAAATAAAATTGACAACCTTGTCAGGAGTCCCATGCCAAATTGGAAAGGTAAATCCACTGGTTGGAGTTGTCAAAGACTATTTCTTTATAGGAGAAACTATGTAGTATTCCCTATAAGCATCCCAGGGGCAAAGAAAAGTTAACGGAAGAAAGTGAGATCATGACCAGTTGGAAAGGAGCCGGAAAAGGTCACTGGTGAAGGCAAACCTTTCTTTCTTCATTTTATACTTTCTTTTCTCTAGCTTAATTCTTGAGTCTTGACCAATTGGGGATGGCTGCTGATGACTAATCAAAGCAAAAATGGGCCCATGCCTTGTTTCGGCTTCCTATGGCTATCAACAGTTGATTGTCGGCCAACTCCCTTGAGCATAGTGTAGGAAAACCAAGATGAAGCTATAAGCAGGATTCTAATAGCGTTCGTGTGGATTTTGACCAGCCACGGATGCTGAAAGTGGGGAAGAGAGGGAAGGCTTAAGCCAAGCAATTCCAACCAATGGGTTCTTGCCATTGTAGCTTGGCCTTAGCTGACCGGAGGTGTGACAGAAAGGGTGGCTGATGTAAATTCAATTAGAAATTTTTTTTAATTATACAATTTAAACCCTAGAAGTCATAATGGTCAAGATGTTAAAATAAATATTTTTTAATAAATCTTAAATAAAAAAATGTACCCTTTTTTTTAATTCATTGAAATTTTTTTGACAAAAAAACTGTACAAAGATTGACCAATTATAGAGAGATTAAGTTTCTCTCTTTTCTGTGTATGTTTTTTATAAAAAAAAATAGATTTTTATCGAAAGAAAGAAAGAATCAATATGGTAATACATTAAAATTCTTCTTTCATAAAAAGATACTTATCAGAAATAACTTTCAAAAATAAATTAATAAAAAAATTAGTTATTATTTTTATTAAATCATTATTATTATTTAAATTTAAATAAATAATAAAATTAATCATTATAATTATTATTTAAATTAAATAAACGATAAATAGAGAAAAGCTAGCATCTCGGGTGGTGGGGGATGACGTCCGACTACCCAAGAGTGTCGTTGGGAAAATGGCGTTGGAAAGAAGGGTATGATCTCTTTTTCTTTTTTAAGCCCAATTTAATGCCATAATTCAATTTAAACGTAAGCCCTAGTTCAATAAAAGACCCAAATGCCCCTTCAATTAATGAAAATGATACGTATGTCCTTAATTAAAATGACATGCACATCTCTTTAAAGTTAGGAATAAATTTGGAATAACTATTTCATGATTTCATGATAAATAATTGGGATAAGTTCTTAAGCACTAAATTTAAAAAGATGATATTTAAATTAGGATTCAAGTATGCTAGTTGACTAACCCTATAATAAATTCTAATCTAAGTACGTGAGACGTGCCTAGAAACCAAAAATATTAGGTACCATAACCACGGTCCTAGAGAAGGACTTTAAAGTCCAATAACATTGAACCCAGCAGATTGGTGAAGGAAAAAAATTTAAACTAACGAAAATGAATAGCTATATCTTGACTAAGCTAAACGCCTAAACCTATGTGACAAGCCTTGAGGAAGGAACTCGGAGTCAAATAGGAAACTATGTCTTACATCTCTCAAATAAGCAGTGGTTGATCACTTTTAAAATTTATCATATTTTTAAATAATTAATAATTTATCATTCTTGTGATGCTTAGTTTATGATTATTGCATGCTATGCATTTTGACTATAATTGCAATGATTATGCTCAAATATTGCTTATTATTTATGATAATTTGATGAATAATATTGGACTAACGATTAATACATAGCATTTATTAAGAGATGATGGAACTGAATTTAAGCTTTTGATTATGCTAGATAACTTTATCCCCACTATTTAGGGTTAAACACTAGTGATATCCATGACTTTGAGAGACATATTTTCACTACTAAAAAAAGCGGGTATTTTGGGCATTTTTTTATGTTTAGCGACAGTTATTAGTCAACCGCTGGAATAACCGCCACTAAATGACAACAACGATTGGTTTGCATTTTCTGGATGGCCAAAAATAAAAAAAAAAATCGTTAGATTGTTCTTTTAATGGCGGTTTTGAAGGTTATTTGTGATGGCTACTTTTTGTTGATGACCATAGGAATGTGTCATATTTGGATTACTTTTGGCAGTTTTGTAATCGTCGCTAATTACAAATTATTTTTAAAAATATTTTTTTATTTATATAGACATTTATTATACACACACGCACACCCCTAATTCTACAACATAGAATTATTCTAAACATTATCAACCATGAAAAAATTTCAAATTATATATTAAATAAAATTATCAAAGAAACAAACAATTAGTACATCAATAAGTTATAACAATTAATCATAATGTTCAACTAAAGATTCCAAAATAGAAAATATTACAACTACAAATCATTCCTAACCATCCGATGCATGACTTGATAAAGTTGAAGGGTGTGGAGCATGTGCATAACCTAGAAAAAAAGGATGTTAAATATCTAAGTAAATTTGGTAATAGAAAAATTTCAATCATAAGCAACTATAAACATTATATCTCAAAGTATGGCGGCAAACTCCGATGGTAGTGGTGCATCTTCGAATGGACCCTTGAAGATATATTGTACATAATTCTTTAATGTTTGTATTTCTTCATCTTTAAATTGTAGCTAAGACTTTAATTTTACTACTTCACATGAAGCACCACAACTAACCTCGATCCAACACTGTTAGTGTTTGGTCCAAAGACCTATGAAGGTGTGAGGCCAATCCTAAACCCCAAATCCTATTGGAATGCTCTGAGCCTAAAACCTACACAAGAGCATCATGTGGGTCAATAGTGTAAGAAGAGTCTTCTTGTGACTCAAGATTAGAAATATTTTCCTATAAATAAGTATTAGAAAAGTTAGGCAAAATAACTGAATTATTAAAATCATCCAAACATAAATTAACATAATATAAACATCTCAAATTTAAACAAATAACTCTTGCTGCATTATTCACGAATGAGCCATTTATCTTCTTATGCATCTCAATATAAATGCAACTATGCAGTCATGGTTTCCTAATATTAATAAACAAATGGCATTAGTTTTATAATAGCATTACATTATTGAAGACATATTTACAAACTTCTACCATCTCATGCATTTTCCTAACAAAGCTCTTGAATCCTCCAGTATGTGGAGTCACCAACTTTTGATTATTTAGAGTACTGGTTTCAACCATTTTCTACAATTCAAATAAGAAGTTTTAGTATTATAGCAATATATTTAAGTATATAATAAATAGATTTTACTATTGTCACCAGATTCAGGCGATAGTCAATGAAAGCCGCCCACTGCTCTTGTGCAATCCATCCAAAATGGGACGTAATATTTTCTTTTCTGCCTTTTTTATTTATAAAATTTCTTAAATAAGCTACATCGATTATCCATTCAGTGCTTTACAAGCTGGCTTAGTATCCATCTTTTCCAATAGTGTCTTCAAAATGAGTTTTTTTCTTCACAGCATAACAAATAAATATAATTAATTTACATATGTGAATTTGTTAACTTAAACTGAAAGAAGAAAATACAATACTTATTACCTGTATAATATCCTTATAATATCTTTGTTGGCCAGGAATGGACTAGGCCGACTCGGTGGGCTCGGAGATGCCGGGGCCGAGAGGGGCCGGCCAGGAATGGCCTGGGCTGACTCGACGGGCTCGGAGACACCGGGGCCGAGAGGGGCCGGCCAGGGATGACCGGGGCTGACTCAGCGGGCCTGGAGACGCCGGGGCCGAGAGGGGCCAGCCAGGAATGGCAGGGGCCGACTCGGCGGGCTCGGAGACGCCGGGGCCGAGAGGGGCCGGCCAGGGATGGCCGGGGCCGACTCGATGGGCCTAGAGACGCCGGGGCCGAGAGGGGCCGGCCAGGAATGGCCGGGGCAGGGGCCGGCCAGAATGGCCGGGGCCGACTTGGCGGGCTCGGAGATGTCGGGGCCGAGAGGGGCGGCCAGGAATGGCCGGGGCCGACTCGGCGGGCCTGGAGATGCAAAAATGCTCTGGTTTTGTTGAGATCGCCCCTACAGCTGCACGTGGCTACACAAGCCACATCAGATGCCCCCCCCGCCCCTGAGCGCTAAGGACCATGCGCCTGCTGCCCTTTGGGCGAAAGGGGCGCAAAAATTCAAAAGGAATGATTGCTTCTTTTGGTGCACTTTAAATGGGCTGATGAGTTGGCGTTTGGTTTCGAGGCGGTGTCTCTTCGAAGACCTCCCATAATCATGCGTTAGGTGGGGTTAACGTTGGTGCCGGACGCTCTGGAGAAAGAGCTTATCGAGTAGTAGAGAAAAGGCAAGGACATCATTGCTGCCTCATTTTCTATGCCCCACGATTGGCCAGGGATCACGTCTCTTGGGGAAACGAGGCAGCACGTCTCGGGCCCAGGCAAGATTTTCGGCTGGCAGCCTGCAGCGCAATGGATGCACGCCAGGTGGTAGGATCTTGGGCGGCGCTAACCGGAGACAGGGGCTATAAAAGCCTTCCAAGGGCCTGTGGAAACCTTTACGCTGCCATTGCTTTCTCTACTTCCTTCTTCTTTGAGTTCATCTTCTGCGACCTGAGCCTTTTCAACTCCCAGGTTAGTCTTATCCTCTTCTTTTCCTATGGACCGTAGCGCCATTAGGGAGGATAAGAGACCTGTAGAGGAGTCTTCCCAGTCTGATAGCGAAAACCAGGCCCCTGCGACTAGTGGCCAAATGCCTCAATCGTCGGGCTGCGTCGTTATCCGTGACCCATGAAGGGCACTAGGACCTCCGCCTACCTCTGGTCCCCCCATTAGGGTAGTCCCCCTGTCCTCTCTCCGTCCGGCCCTTCCTTCGGCGGTGAGCTCTGATCCAGCGGGTCCGTTGGGGGTAGCCTCAACCATGACCCCTAAGGATGTAGAGGCCATTAGGGCTAAGTTCCTGGTCCCTGATTTCATTGGCCTGTCCGTGCTGGGGCCCGAAGATAGGGTAATTTCTGACCATCCAGGTCAGGTCGCTCTATATGAGGAGTTCTTCCAGTGCGGGCTGCGCCTTTCCTTTCACCCTTTCTTTCTTAACCTTTTAGAGAGGTATAGACTAGTGCTGGCATAGTTGACTCCAAATTCGATTCGGATCATTTGCGCCTTCGTTATCCTTTGCCACTTTGAGGGGGCCCATCCAGAGTTGTCCCTGTTCCGAGCCATTTACAAACTCCGCCGTCAAGGCGAGGGGCCTGGTGGGCCTTTATCGCCAGGCCGGATAGAGCCTTCCCCCTAGGCCTCCCGTCCAAAATTAGAGGGTGGAAGTCTAGGTTCCTTTTTGCTCATGTTGAGGGGGTGAGAGCTGTTTGGAGGGAGCCTGATACTGGCTCCAACGATGACTCCTCCGTAAGGGAGAGAGATAAGGATATGTTTACCCAGTTATCCAATTGTCAGATCCCCGGCTATAAGGAACTTCTGTCCGAGGAGAACCTGATAGAGGCCGAGTTGGCCCCGGCAACCGGTGAGCCTGAATCCCTTTGTCCCATTTTTCTATTTACTGCATGTCGCCGCCAATGCCGATTATCTTTTCTTGTGCAGCCATGAAGTTCTTCGTCAGCGAGTTCGAGGCCATCGCAAGGCAGAAGAGGCCGGCGATCGGAGAGTCATCTAGGCCGTCGAAGAAGCTCCAGAGAAGGGAGCCGGCCACAGCCCCCACAGCCCCAACGCCCGTGAAGAAATCGGCCGAGAGGAAGCCGGTGGTGAGAGTGGCCCAAAGGCCAGCTGGGGCCGAAGTTGAAGAGGAGGAGATCTGGCCACCGCCGAAACACCGGTGGTGGTTTTGGATGAAGAAGCCCCTGCCGCTGCCGACGTGCCCAAGGCAGGGCAGGTTACTGTTGCCGTTGGCCCCCCGGCTGCTGCAGAGCCACGGAGGGAGAGCGCTCCCCCATTCGCCGGCGAGGGGGAGCAGATCGCTAGGGAGGCCCGAGACGGGGCGGAGGCGACCGAGGAGCAGGGGGATGAGCCGAGGAGCTCGTCCCACCAATCAGCTTGGTGCCAAGACCGTCCTCAGGCGGAGGGTCCGTAGGAGGGACAGACGCGCCTGGTCCCAACCATCGGCAGAATGGCGGATGCCGCCCGAGCATCCCGTCTCTTATCGGGAGTCCGGGCCGCCGATTTTNTTGTCCCATTTTTCTGTTTACTGCGTGTCGCCGTTATGCCGATTATCTTTTCTTGTGCAGCCATGAAGTTCTCCGTCAGCGAGTTCAAGGCCATCGCAAGGCAGAAGAGGCCGGCGACCGGAGAGTCGTCTAGGCCGTCGAAGAAGCTTCGGAGAAGGGAGCCGGCCAGGCCAGCCACAGCCCCAACGCCCGTGGAGGAACCGACCAAGAGGAAGCCGGGGGTGAGAGTGGCCCAAAGGCCAGCCGGGGCCGAAGTTGAAGAGGGGGAGATCCCGGCCACCGCCGAAACACCGGTGGTGGTTTTGGATGAAGAAGCCCTGCCGCCGCCGACGTGCCTGAGGCGGGGTGGGTTACTGTTGCTGTTGGCCCCCCGGCTGCTATAGAGCCAGGGAGGGAGAGCGCTCCCCAATCGCCGGCGAGGGGGAGCGGATCGCCAGGGAGGCCCGAGACGGGGCGGAGGTGACCGAGAGCAGAGGGATGAGCCGAGGAGCTCATCCCCCCAATCGGCTTGGCGCCCAGACCGTCTTCAGGAAGGGGTCCGTAGGAGGGACAGACACGCCTGGTCCCTACCATCGGCAGAATGGCGGATGCCACCCGAGCCTCCCGTCCCTTATCGGGAGTCCGGGCCGCCGATTTTGAAGAGGAGATGCGGGGGATGAGCCACTCTGCACTCATGGACATGATTTTGGTCTCCATCATCCAGGTAACCTTTCGGATCTTCTTTCTTTTCCCAATGCTTCTCTCTTTGTAGCTAACGCGTTTTTTCTATTGCAGATGGCCAACGGTGCCCTTGGGCTTCACAAGGTGCTGGCCCAGTCTTCTAGCACACTGGCAAAGGTTCTGGCACGGTCGACAAATACCGGAAGGAGAGCATGGCGCATGCCGACAGCCTTGCTCGACTTCGCCAGGAGACCGAGGCCCGCGAGGAGGGCTACCCGGCCGCCTTCAGGAAATGGAGAGCCGGGCCGCTGCATCCGAGGCCAAAATGGAATTGGCCTTGGAAAGGTCGAAGGCCACCGCGGCGCAGATCGAGGAGCTTACTAGGCGGCTCCAAAGCACCGGGGAGGAGGCTCGGGCCGCCGGGAGAAGGCCGCTGCCGCGGAGAAAGCGGCAGCGGAAGCTGTTTTGGAGAAGGCCGGTGTGTGGCCTGCGCTGATGAGGCCAGTGCCCGTGCCGCAGAAGCTGAGGCCAAGGCTTGGGAGGCTGAAAACAAGGCACAGCGGGCCGAGGCCGAGGCCGGGCAGGCCGTCTCCAAGTTCAAGGCTTGCCAGAGTTCAGATAGGAGGTCCTTGAAGCCAGCCTTGACGCTTATCTTCAAGGCTTCGAGATGGGAAAAGTCCGAGTAGCCGCGGCCCTCGAGGTCAACATTGCGATCTTGAAGACATCTGGGCCGGGGTCCCGATGAGGAGCCAGCTGGGGAGAAGGACAAGGGGAAGCCTGGCCCGGAGCCTTGAATTGTATTTTCTTTTTTCTTTATCTTATGTAACTGACCTTGGGCCCAATTTTGTACTTATCTTTGGCTATCAATGAAGAAACTTTTTGTCCAAGCTTCTTACTTTTGTACCTCTCTTCCATAGTTAATGAAAAAGTCCTTTACTCAAAATCTCTTGTGTCTTGATCTGTTTGCTTCTTTCTCTTTTGAGAGAAACGCCTTACTGTGCCAAATCAGACATGCCGGCGACATTGTAGCTGGATATTGTATCTTCCAAACTGTTCTTTTGAACCTTGAGCGTTGCGCGTGTCGGCCGTGCCGAGACCGAACTACAATTTCGGACTTGGCCAACACTTGAACACATCGCCGAGATGTAAACTGGCTACATGAATGCCCAGTGCTATTGTAGGCTGTTTGAAAGAAGGCTCGCCTGTGTATGAATCTTTCTGAAGGCTTGGAAAAATCGGCAGATGACTTGCTGCCGGGATTAATTTTGGAGGTGTCGAGGCCAACCAGAAATGGTCAGAACGATTTAGCCATTGTAAGGGCACCAAGGGCAAGTGAAGTTGACCAGAGGAAGCCTATGTCGACTTGCTCGGTGATGAAAACGCCTGAACCGTTAGGGCCGATTAGGAAAGGCCACAACCGTGCCGCATCGAGCTGTTAGGAGAGATACCACCGTGCCGGGGCTGAGGGGGGTGGTGCCGATGGTTGCCTAAACCGCTTCAGTGGTATGTAAGCCGCTGAAGTGCGACTCAACCGGGTATGGGGCCGTTAGGGTCTTGACCGACTCGGGGCACGCCGTGCCGGGGCCGAGTGGTGTCCCGTTAGCCGCGATGCCAGTGAGTTCCTTTTGAACCACTTCAGGGTTTGTGTGCCACCTGAAGGGTGACTCAGCCGGTACGGAGCTACTAGGGTCTTACCAACTTGGGGGCACCGCCGTGCCGGGGCCGAGTGGTGTCCCGTTAGCCGCGATGCCAGTGAGTTTCTTTTGAACCACTTAGGGGTTTGTGTGCCACCTGAAGGGTGACTCAGCCGGGTACAGAGCTGTTAGGGTCTTAACCGACTCGGGGGCACCACCGTGCCGGGGCCGAGTGGTGTCCGTTAGCCGCGATGCCAGTGAGCTCCTTTTGAACCACTTCAGGGGTTTGTGTGCCACTGAAGGGTGACTCAGCCGGGTACAGAGCTGTTAGGTCTTAACCGACTCGGGGGCACTGCCGTGCCGGGGCCGAGTGGTGTCCCGTTAGCCGCGATGCCAGTGAGCTCCTTTTGAACCACTTCAGGGGTTTGTGTGCCACCTGAAGGGCGACTCAGCCGGTACGGAGCTGTTAGGGTCTTAACCGACTCGGGGCACCGCCGTGCCGGGGCCGAGTGGTGTCCGTTAGCCGCGATGCCAGTGAGCTCCTTTTGAACCACTTCAGGGGTTTATGTGCTACCTGAAGGGTGACTCAGCCGGGTATGGAGCTGTTAGGGTCTTAACCGACTCGGGGCACCACCGTGCCGGGCCGAGTGGTGTCCCGTTAGCCGCAATGCCAGTGAGCTCCTTTTGAACCACTTCAGGGGTTTGTGTGCCACCTGAAGGGCGACTCAGCCGGGTAGGAGCTGTTAGGGTCTTAACCGACTCGGGGCACCGCCGTGCCGGGCCGAGTGGTGTCCCGTTAGCCGCGATGCCAGTGAGCTCTGATGAGAGACTTGGCCCTCGGACGCGAGGGAGAACAGGCTGTTGTGTCAGAAAGGGCCTCCTTTATTACTTCACGCTCCAGGGGAATACATCATTGATAATATTGGCGGAGGTTATCCGCATTCAGGTACGTGGAATGGGTTTCCCGTCGAGTTCCTCTAATTTGAATGCCCCCCTGTGAAGTGTTTCGGTGACGCGGTAAGGACCCTCCCAGTTGGGGGATAGCTTACCCCCTCCGTAGGCTTTGAAACCTCAGCTTTTCTCAAAACCAAGTCTCCACGGCGGAAAACCTTGGGACGAACTCGAGCATTGTAGTACTTGGCCGCTCGCTGACGGAAGGTCGCCATGCGCAGCCTCGCCCGATCGTGCGCCTCATCTATGAAGTCCAGGTTAGCCCGTATCAGTGCAGAGTTGTTTTCCTCGTTGAAGGACTCCACACGTGGGCTGGGCAGACCGATCTCGGGGGATGACGGCTTCAGATCCGAAGGCAAGACTGAAAGGAGTCTCGCCCGTCGGGGCTCTAGGGGTCGTGTGGTAGGCCCAGATCACACTGGGGAGCTCCTCCACCCATTGACCTTTGGACCCGTCTAGCCGGGTTCTGAGTCCTCTAAGGATGGTGCGATTCATGGCTTCGGCTTCTCCGTTGGTTTGAGGATGGCCGACAGAAGTGAATCGATGATGAATGCCTAGCTCGCCACAAAAGACTTTGAATGCTTCATTGTTGAATTGGCGGCCATTGTCCGTGACGAGGGTGTGGGGCAGGCCGAAACGGCATATGATCGACTTCCAGAAGAAGGCTTTGACTTTGCTTTCGGTGATCTTGGCCAGTGCCTCGACCTCAACCCACTTGGTGAAGTAATCGATGGCGACTAGCAAAAATCTCTGCTGCCCTGAAGCTGGGGGGAATGGCCCAAGAATGTCCATTCCCCACTGGGCGAAAGGCCATGGGGCCAAGAGCGGACTCATTGGGGCAGACGGTTGATGTTGGATGTGTGCGTGGCGCTGGCAACCATCGCACTTCTGAACCAATCTAGCTGCGTCTTCCTTCATCGTGAGCCAGAAGTATCCTTGACGGAGGGCTTTTTGAGCTAAAGATCTGCCCCCAGGTGATTTCCACATATGCCTTCGTGAATCTCTCTGAGGATGTAGTCAGCATCGGTGGGCCCTACACACTTGAGTAGGGGGTAGGAGAACGACCTTCTGTATAGACGCCCGTCCAGGAGGATGAATTTGGAGGCTCTCCACTTGAGCAGCCTAGCTTCATTGCGATCATCAGGGAGAGTGCCGTCAGTGAGATAACGGACGTAGGCGTCCATCCATGTGGGCTCTTGGGTGAGTGGGAGGACTTCTTCACTGTCCTCTATGCTGGGTCTTTCCAAATATTCAATATAAGCATCTCTCGCCAAGCCATCGGTGGAGGTGGCCAGACGAGAAAGGATGTCGGCCTTGGCATTTTCGCTCGGGGAATGTAACTGATACTGAAGTAAGGCAGTGGGAAGTTAGGAGCTGAACCTTGCCCAAATATTGCGCCATAATGGGGTCGCGCTTCATATTCCCCATGGATTTGTCCAGAGACAAGTTGCGAGTCGGTAAAGGCTCTGAGACGCCTTACTCCCAACTCTCGGGCTAGCCTTAACCCAGCCAGCAGGGCCTCGTACTCGGCTTGGTTGTTGGTGGCTTCGAATAGGAACCGCAGGGCACATTCCGTCCTTTCTCCACCGGCCCGGCAAGAATGAGGCCGGCGCCGCTTCCTTGTGAATTTGATGCGCCATCCACATGAAGAAACCAGGATTCTCCATCACATCTGGCTCAGGTTCGCACTGCTCCATGGGAGCCTCTTTGGGATCTTCCTCCGCCCAAGTGCACTCGACCAGGAAATCGGCTAAGACCTGAGACTTCAGCGCCGGCCGAGCTTGAAAAGAAAGGTCGAACTCTCCCAGCTTGATGGCCCACTTGGCCAGTCGGCCTGAAGTGTCCGGGCGAGCCAGATGGCTCGAAGGGGCTGATCCGTGAGCACCACAATAGGATGGGCTTGAAAGTACGGACGGAGGCATCGGGCGGAGACTATCAGGGCAAAAATAACTTTCTCTGTCTTGGAATATCTGACCTCTGCGTCATGAAGGACCTTACTCACATAATAGACGGGTCTCTGAGTTCCATCGGCATCGAGGCGCACCAGGACTGAGCTAACGGCTTCCGACGAAGCAGCTAAGTAGAGGAAGAGACTTTCTCCATCTCTTGGCTTGGATAGAAGTGGCGGAGAAGACAGAATGCCTTCAACCCGTCGAAGGCTTTCTGGCAGTCGTCCGTCCATTCGAAGCTATTCATTTTCCGCAGGGCCTTGAAGAAAGGCAGGCATCTCTCAGCCGATTTGGAGAGGAAACGACTTAGAGCCGCTATCCTCCCTGTCAATCGTTGCACTTCCTTTTTGCTGGATGGTGGCCTCATGTCGAGTATGGCGCTGATCTTCTCTAGGTTTGCCTCGATCCCTCGCTGGGTCACCATGAAGCCCAGGAACTTGCCCGCCGTGACCCCGAAAGCACACTTCTTGGGGTTCAGCTTGACTTGGAAGCGACGGAGGTTATTGAAGGTCTCCTCTAGGTCGGAGACGTGATCGGAGGCGCGGGTGCTTTTTGTCAGCATGTCGTCTACATAGACTTCCATGTTCCGGCCTAGCTGATCCCGGAACACTCTGTTCATCAACCTTTGGTAGGTTGCTCCCGCGTTCTTGAGGCCGAAAGGCATCACCTTGTAGCAATAAATGCCCTTCTCTGTCACAAAGGAGGTGTGTTCCTCGTCGCTAGGGTCCATCCTTATCTGATTATATCCTAAGAAGGCGTCCATGAAACTGAGGAGTTCGTGCCCAGAGGTGGAATCCACCAGCTGATCAATTCTGGGCAGGGGAAGCTGTCTTTCGGATACGCCTTGTTGAGGTCGGTGAAGTCTATGCAAATCCTCTAGCTCCCATTTGCCTTGCACACCATGACCACGTTGGCTAGCCAATCAGGGTAGTGCGCTTCCCGGATGTGGCCGGCACTGAGTAGCTTGTTAACTTCCTCATCAATGGCCTTTTGTCGGTCAGGGGCAAAGCTTCTCTTCTTTTGGCGGATCGGGCGGTGCCGTGGATCAATGTTGAGCTTGTGGGTGATTACTTCGGAGGGATGCCGGGCATATCAGACGCCGACCAGGCAAAAATGTCTGAGTTAGCCCTCAGAAAACCCAAGAGACGCTCCCGGTCCTCAGGGGAAGGAGTCCTCCGATACGGACGGTCTTCGCCGGGTCCTCCCCAAGGGGGAAGGTTAAAGGTGCTCAGCTGGCTCTCCTCCCTTACTAGAGTCTCTGGGGTCGGACGCCTCTAAAGCTGGCTCAACTTCCAGGGGACTTGATGCCGCGTGATAACAGGGTAGGACCGGGCTGGTCTCGCCACGCATCTCTCCAACTCCCTCACTAGTGGGGAACTGCACTAGTAGACGCCGAATGAAAATGACTGTGTCCAAAAGGTTCAGACCTGGGCGCCCGAGAATGGCATTGTACGCCAAGGGGACCCTCACGACCAAGAATTTCATGACCACAGTGCTTTGGTGTGGCGGTGTTCCGGCTGTCACAGGAAGAGGTATTTCACCTTCGACCCTTACGGAGTCCCTGGTAAATCCGACTAACGGGGCCGCCACAGGCTGGAGAGAGTCCAAAGATAATCCCATCCGAACAAAAGCGTCAAAAGTAAGGATGTCAGCTGAGCTGCCACTATCAACTAATATCCTTTTTACAGGGTGCCTGGCGATCGTCATAGAGACAACTACGCCTTCATTATTTACATTTTTCACTACGGCAGGTCCCCCCCAGGAATTACATTATTCGGCGCCTCCTCCCCTCTCGGCCGTTTAGGTGCATAAGCTGATCCCCAGGACACCATTCCGACCGTCCGTTCAGTGGGGGCATTGTCGACCGGGGCTTGGACAGGCGGGGGCCCCATGAGGGCCGGCAGGGCTGCGACGCCTTTTGGACATATTTGCTGAGGTAGCCCCGGTGAATGAGCTCCTCGATGGCCCTCTTCAGGCTGTAGCAGCTATCGGTATCGTGGCCGTAATCCCGGTGGAATCGGCAGTAGCGGCTCTTGTCGCGGGAAGGACCTTTCTTCATGGGAGGAGGACGTTGGAGATAAGGCTCACCCTCGATCTCCATCAGGATGTGGGATCGAGGGCTAGAAGGGGCATGAGCTTACTCTCGTCGGGGAGGGCTCCGACGCCTGTTGTCGGATCGACGAGGCGGGTCAGCTCGCCGGTGTCGAGGGGGCCCGTTGGGCTCGGGGCGAGCAGGCTTGTGGCTGGAGCTTCTTGAAGATTCCCGGTAGGTGAAGTTGGCTTCATCCGCGCGGATGTACTTTTGAGCTCGGAGGAGGAGATCAGAATAAGAGCTTGGGGGCTTCTTATCCAAAGAGAAGGTGAAGCGGGACGGGAGGAGTCCCCGCTTCAATGCCAACGTCGCCACCGCATCGTCGAGATGGTAGACCTCGAGGGCGGCAGCCTTGAACCGGGACACAAAGTCCCGCAGCGACTCTCCCTCCTTCTAAAGGACGGAGAAAAGACTGTCGGCTACCCTTGGGATTCGCCGGCAAGCATCAAAGTGTGCCAGAAAGGCTTTCTCCAGCTCCCGGAAGGAGTCGATGCTATGAGGGGGTAGGCGTGAGTGCCATGCATGGGCGGCCTTCCGCATAGTAGCGGGGAAGGCTTTGCAGAGAAGGGCGTCTGAAGCGCCTTGGACTTGCATCATTGCTTTGTAGCTCTCGAGATGATCGAGAGGATCGGTCGTACCGTCGGGATCGGTCGTACGGGTCCACCTGGGGGAAACGAAACCTAGGGGATAGGCTCCTCCAATATCTGGCGGGTGTAAGGAGGACGGGTGTCAAGCTCTTCCTCTGGCTGATGATTGATTTTCTTGGCGAGCTCGTCGAGCCGCCTGTTGTACTCCTCCAGGCGTTCCTCCGCCTGGCGGCTGATTGTCGGGGCCCTCCGAGATGGCTCGAAGAAGAAGAAGAAGAAGAAGAGGCAGAAGGAGATGGAGACGGGAGTCGGGACTTCCGCCTGGGCTCCTCATGATGATGCGGCTCGGGAGGAAATTTGTTGGGGCCGTGGTCAGGGGACCGTGGCCGCTTGGGGGCTCGCGTCGAGGCTTCCTAGGGGAAGCCAAACGTCAGCCGGTCTCTCACCGATCGGCCTCCCGCCTAGGAGAGCCTCCCCTCGCCGACTACTGACTGGCGGGGGGAGCGGTCTGATGTTGGGTGGCCATGGACTGTTGTTGCTGGAGCCCGTGGACCATGGCGGTGAGATTTTGGACCTGACGGGAAAGGGTCGCCAGCCGCTCCGCTGTTTGATCAGCGGCCTCCGGCGGCGGGCAGGTAACTGGAGGGTTGGTAGCAGGGGGATTGGCCTCCTGCTGCCTAGTTGGCGGGGGAAGCCCCGCTGGACAGCTGACGGAGGCGTCCTGAGCTCGCATCACCGCCACGGTCTCTAGAAGAGAGAGGGGGGGAGAGAGTCTCGCCTACTGAGATGTAGCGCCAGGAGAATGTTTGCTACCTTTTCTTACTCCCCCCTACCTGGCGCGCCAATCTGATGACGCCCAATCACCGATCCTGAATGTCGGGAATGGAGTGCTTCTCGAACCTTTGCTTCACCAGGTTGCCTGCAAAGAAGTCCCAACACCGGAGAGGATTCTCCAGTGGGACCCTCCGACGCCCAAGTTAGCAATTGAGGTCACAGCTGAAGAGGGGCTCGAGTGAGCCCTTTTTGGTATGGGAAAGGAGATCTCAGAGAGGAGGGATTCCTTTCTGAGTGCTAAACAGCGATTTTGGGGATTATCGCACATACCTGTTTAGAGAGTGGATTCACCTTTTTATAGGGGTTGACATGATCACGTGGGATTCCGTGAGGAAGGAATGTCTGCGGGTTCTTAGAAGTTGTGTGGATCTGGGCTGGTTGGTGGGTTCTATCCCATCGGAGAGGGAGAAAACGGTGGTTGGTGGGTTAAGTCCCATCAATCAGCGGGGCTGCTGAGTTGTTGGGTCTAGTCCCATCAACAACGTGGCCAGTGGGTAGGTGGATCTGGCATTGTCAGGCGGCGCGAGTCAGAGAGGTGGTTTCTTGAACTACTGGGGCAATGCTGGGGCCGATCTGGAGAGAACTGGGACATCTCGACCTTTTCGAGGGAGCCGAGGCTGAGCCTGGTTGACCAGGGGCGGCCGGGGCCGACCTCCCCGGCCAGGGAGTACCGGGGCGGGGCTGGCCAAGGATGGCCTGGGCCGACTCTTGGAGACGCCGGGGCCGAGAGGGGCCGGCCAGGAATGGCCTGGGCCGACTCGGCGGGCATGGAGACGCCGGGGCCGAGAGGGGCCGGCCAGGAACGGCCGGGGCCGACCGGCGGGCTCGGAGACGCCGGAGCCGACTCGGCGGGCTCGGAGACGCCGTGGCCGAGAGGGGCCGGCCAGGGATGGCTGGGCCGACTCGGTGGGCTCGGAGATGCCGGGGCTGAGAGGGTCGGCCAGGAATGGCTTGGGCCGACTCGGCGGGCCCGGAGACGCCGAGGCCGAGAGGGGCCAGCCAGGAATGGCCTAGGCCGACTAGGCGGGCCTGGAGACGCCGGGGCCGAGATGGGCCGGCCAGGAATGACCGGGGCCGACTCGGCGGGCCCGGAGATGCCGGGGCCGAGAGGGGTCGGCCAGGAATGGCCGGGGCTGACTCGGCGGGCTCGGAGACGCCGAGGCCGAGAGGGACCGGCCAGGAATGGCCAGGGCCAACTCGGTGGGCTCGGAGATGCCGAGGCCGAGAGGGGCCGGTCAGGAACGGCCGGGATCGACTCGGCGGGCCCGGAGATGCCAGGGCCGAGAGGGGTCGGCCAGGAATGGCCTGGGCCGACTCGGCGGGCCCGAAAATGTCGGGGCCGAGTGGGGCCGGCCAGGAATGGCCGGGGCCGATTCGGCGGGCTCAGAGATGCCGGGACTGAGAGGGGCCAATCAGGAATGGCTGGAACGCAAAAATGCTCTGGTTTTATCGAGATTGCTCTGCGGCTGCACGTGACTACATCAGCCATATCAAAAATCATGAGAACTTGACCCAAAATCAGACTACCTTCTAGGTCAGGCCGACCCACTTGGGAGTTAAAATATTGAGGAGATTTTACGGATAACCAAGTGGTTCCACTTTTTAGGTACTCAATAATTGCGAAGGTGTTCTATTATAGACGAGCAAGTAGGTGGCCATTGATTGATGGGTGAAGCCCAACTAGCAATCAACGAAATTCTCTCAGCACATGTGATCGAGCTTCCTGTCCCTTGCTTCCAACAACATTAATCTTCTCCTGAAAATTGAACTTTGAACGTTCGTTGTTGGCGCCTTTAACATTATTTTAATCCATATTTTACAACAAAACCTGGAGCATAATGATGCAATAATCCAAAGCATAAACATGAGAGAACTTAGAAGTTCATCGCCATGAATAAGTTTCTTCTTTGAGGAGGGTTAGCCTCATTGTCTGTGAGCAGCGCGCTGACTTAGGCAATGAATGCGTGCATGCAACCTCATCATTGGTCAGCTAAATTTGCAGTAAAGTTAGAAGAAAAAACAAAAAAACTGAACTAAAGTATCTTAATTTTAATTTTAATTTTAATTAATTATATATATTATAAAATATTAAAAATATAATATTTTTAAAATATAAAAGTTTATATATAATAATTAAAAGTTTGAGAATTAAAATAAGATTGGAGTGAAAGCTTGATGAGATGCAACATCCTCTCTCTCTCTCTCTCTTCCCACAAGTGGTTTTACTTCAAAATTCGATTATATTTTGCGCTTTTTGTGCAGGGTGGGCTCCAGCAAGCCATTTGACCATGTTCAATTTTTGTTTCATAGAAAACATTTGTTGAAGGATGGTATAGCAAGCATGCATCAGGTAGTTAATTATGCATCCAAACTATCACGTATGCCAAGGTTTAATAAGTTTTATTGTGCATTGCACGCACGACAGCAAGCATGCACGATCAATTCATGCATCCGGTACGTGCTTATTGCTCTTCGGTGTAGCAAGTCTTTTCTTTCTTTTATAGTCTATTGGCCGCACCAAATGCTTAGTTCTATTCCTTGCCTATACTACGCTACTATGTGTCTAGCCCGCCTTTGGCCCATGGCTATATCGTTTGACAAAAAGTCTTTGTATATCATTTCGGTGCAGCAAATCCTATGTAGAGTGTACTACTTTTTATTGGTCCACATGAATCCTATATAACTTAATGCGATGGAACGAAATGAGATAGCAGAAATACCATCTTAAATTTTGACGTGACGTGCATTAATACCTATTTAGCTTTTTTTAGAATTTGTGTATAGGTTCAGGCTGTAGTGCACATTTTCTGAATGGGTATCGTAATTTTATAACATAGTGTCCTAAATTTACAACTGAGATGTCATAATTTTTTTGGCTTTCTGAACGAGTGTTTTAATTTTATAAATATGGTATCGTAATTTTACAAATGAGATCCCATCTTAAATTTTGACGTGACATGACGTACATTAATACTCGTTCAGCTTTTTTTTTTTTTGAAATTTATGTTCAGACACGTTTTCTAATGGGTATCGTAATTTTATAACTATGGTGTCATAATTTACAAATGGGGTACCATAATTTTTTTTTGGCTTTTTGAACGGGTGTTGTAATTTTACAACTGGAATGTCATAATTTTTTTTCATCGGAATAATAGTATACCACTTATGAATTCATAATCATGATCCCTACTATTCTATCCGATTAAGTTAAGCCATATAGAATGCATGTGGATCAATAAAAAAAATGATATAATTCATCTAAAATTAATTGCATTGAATATGATGTATAAATTTTTTTTTATTATTTGATCATAAATTTTTTTTTATATAAAAAAAAAAAATTTTGTATATCATCTTCAGTGCAGCATGATCGTAAAAAAATGGCAAGCCCCCTTCATGAAAAAGATCGCAAGCCGTATCGTTTTCTTGATCATGCATTTGGGCAAACATCTCCCGTGCAAAGGCCATCGTTAGGCCATGCATTAAACTCCCATCTATCACGATTTATGAACATGTTGCAGACCTGCACTTTTAAATAATCGAAAGGCATCCTGTCACCTGACATTTATAGCAAGATTATAATACCCAGTCAATCCACAAGAGGACAGGGTTAGGTCTCAGAACCCCACTCCGAGTAATGTTTTTCGGAAATTTTTATCAACACGTGGCATTAAATCAAATAATATCTTTATCACACATTATTATAACGGGGACACATCTCTTGCCCATCCGAAAGGCAGCAGCTACTTCTTATCTCTCTCCATCCGTTCATTAAGTCATTCAAATCAAACGTATTACTAACTAAAGATCAACTAAATCAACGCCATGTCAATGTAAGCACTTATTTTCGTTAATTTTTTATGAATATCGTAAATAGGATCAAATATTTATTTATAGATATGATGACGCCTAATCATCGGTCTTGAACGTCAGAAGAAGAGAGCTGCTTAATCCGCGGTCCCACACCTGATCGGATGGTCTACAAAAAGTCCCAAGACTGGAGGGATGCTCCGATGAGGACCCTCCGACGCTCAAGTTAGTAACCGGGATCACAGCTGAGGAAGAGCTCAGACGAACTTTGAGGAGAAAAATGAGTCCTCAAAAAGGGAAATCCCTTTTTGGGTATCAGGATAGCGAGTGTATGAGTTTTCGTACCTTATTCCTGAGTGGACTTACCCTTTTATAGGGGGTTGACACCTGCACAACCACGTGGAGTTCCGTAAGAAAGGAATGTCCGCGGGGTTCATGGGGTTGCGTGAATTTGGGCTGGTTGGTGGGTCCTGTCTCATCGGAGAGGGAAAAACGGCGGTTGGTGAGCTACGTCCCATCAGTCAGTAGGGCTGACAGGTAGTTAGGTCCAGTCCCATCAGCGGCGTGGCCAGTGGGTAGTTGGGCATGGGGATGCCAGGTGGCGCGGGTCAGAAGGATGGCGGCGTGAACAGCCAGGACCGTTCTGGGGCCGACTTGAGATAGCCTTGACCCTCCTGAGGGCGCCGAGGCCGTGCAGGACTGACTCGGCCGACTTGGAGATGCCGGGGCCGACCAGGGAAGGTTGGGGCCGACTTGGCCGACTTGGAGATGTCGGGGCCGAGCGGGGCCGACCAGGGAAGGTCGGGGCCGACTTGGCCGACTTGGAGATGCCGGAGCCGAGCGGGGCCGACCAGGGAAGGTCGGGGCCGACTTGACCGACTTGGAAATGCCGGGACCGAGCAGGGCCGACTAGGGAAGATCGGGGCTGACTTGGCTGACTTGGAGATGCCGGAGCCGAGCGGGGCCGACCAGGGAAGGTTGGGGCCGACTTGGCTGACTTGGAGATGCCAGAGCGGGGCCGCCTTAATATTTTGATTTTGCCATAATTGCCCTCATGGCTATGTCAGCCACATCAGATGCCCTCCGCCCCTGAGCGCGAAGGGCCACGTGCCCGCTGCCCTTTGGGAGAGAGGGGTGCGAAAATTTAAAAAATGATTGCTCTTTAGTGCTCTTTTAATAGCTTGGTGAGCTGGCGCATCGTCCCGAGGCAGTGTCACTTAAAAAATCTTCCACAATCATACGGTAGGTGGGAGCTGACATTAGCGCTGGACGCCTCGAAGAGGAAGCCTATTGGGGGAATGGAAAAAGGTAAAGGTCATCATCGCCTCTCCATTTTCTATGCCCCGTGATTGGTCGGGGATCATGCTTCTTGGGGCGAATCGAGGCGGCACGTCTCGGGCGCAGGCGAGATTTTCGGTGGATAGCTCATGACGCAATAGGAGAGTGCCACGTGGCGAGGCCTCGATTATCGTTGTTCGGAGATGGGGGTATAAAAGCGCCCCAAGGGCTTGGGGAAAGCTTTTACATTGCCATCGCCTTCTTCCAGCTTTCCTTCTCCTGAATTCTTCTGCAACCTGAGCCCCTTTTTGTCTTCAAATTCTCTTTGATTTCTAGGTTAGTTTCATCTTTCATTTTATCCATGGACCGCCGTGTTGTTAGGGAGGGTAAGAGGCCTATAGTAGAAACTTCCCATTCCAATAGTGAAGACCAGACCCCTTCAGTTAGCTAGATGCCCCGATCGGTGGGTGGCGTTACCATCCGTGATTGACCGACGATAACTGAACCTCCGTCTTCCTCGGCCTCCCCTATTAGGGCAGTTCCTGTGTCCTCCCGCCATTCGGGACAACCTCCGGCGGTGAGTCTTGATCTAGCAGGTCCGTCAGGAGTAGCCTCAACTGTGACCCCCGAAGATGTAGAGGCCATTAGGGCTAAGTACATGGTCCTCGGCTTCATTATCTGTCCGCATCGGGGCCCGAAGATAGAGTGACCTCCACCTACCCTGGTCGGGTCGCTCTGTATGAGGAATTTTTTCGGTGCAGGCTGCGCCTTCCTCTCCACCTCTTTTTCCTGAACCTTTTAGACAGGTATAGGTTAGTGCCAATGCAGTTGACTCCGAACTCGATTCGGATCATTTGTGCCTTTGTCATTCTTTGTTATTTCCAAGAGGCTTGGCCCAGGCTATCACTGTTCCGGGCTTTCTACAAGCTCCGCTGCCAAGGTGAGGGGGCCTAGTGGGCTTTCACCGCCAGGCCGG
The DNA here is from genome assembly GCA_900491605.1 of Calamus simplicifolius. Classification (NCBI taxonomy): domain Eukaryota; kingdom Viridiplantae; phylum Streptophyta; class Magnoliopsida; order Arecales; family Arecaceae; genus Calamus; species Calamus simplicifolius. The sequence goes on from UESW01004387.1 coordinate 48,497, forward strand.
GTAGGGCCTTCCCCCTAGGTCTTCTGTCCAAGATTAGGGGATAGAAATCCCGCTTCCTTTTTGCCCATGTCGAGGGGGTGAGGACCGATTGGATGGAGCCGGACACCAGCTCCAATGATAATGCTACCGTAGGGGAGAGAGATAGGGAACTCTTCACCCAATTGTCCAACTGCCAAATCCCTGGCTACAAGGAACTCCTGTCTGAGGAGAACCTGATAGAAGCCGAGTTGGCCCTGGCAGTTGGTGAGCACGACGCCCAATTCCTTCCGTCTCATTCGGAAGATTGCTATACGCTGTTGCTAACATTTCTCATTTTTGGATGCAGCGATGAAGTTCTCCGCCGGTGCGTTTGAAGCCGCCTTGAAGCAAAAGAGGCCGGCAGCCGGGGAAACGTCAAGGCCGGCGAAGAAAGCTCGAAGGAAGGAGCGGGCCGAGCCGGCTCAAGCCACTGAAGTCCCTAAGGCTCCAACGCCTGCAGAGGAGCTGGCTGAGGAAATGTCGGTTGGAGAAGTGGTCCCGAGGCTGGCCGGGACCGAGATAGAGGAAGGAGAGATTCCGGTCACCACCAAAGCCGCCGTGGTGATTGTGGATCTTGAAGAGGAAGCCTTTGCCGCCGCCGACGTGCCCGAGGCAGGGCAGGTTATAGTTGCCGTCAGCCCTCCGGTTGCTGTCGAGCCGGAGACGGAGAGTGTTTCCCCAACTGCTGGAGAAGGGGAGCTAGTCGCCAGAAGGTCCAGAGCTGGGATGGAGGCGACCGAGAAGCAGAGGGATGAGCCAGGGGCTCATCCTAACAATCAGCGCACCGCCCGACTCACCCTCGGGCTGAAGGGCCACAGGAGAAGACGGTGCGGCCAGCACCCGTGCTCAGCTCGATAACAGAAGCCGGGTGGGCTGCCTATCTCTTGTCGAAGTTTCGGACTGCCGAGTCCGAGGAGGAGACGCGGGGGATGAGCTACTCCGCACTCCTAGATATGGTGATGGTCTCCATTGTCCAGGTAATCCTTTGAGTTCCTTTTGTTTTCGGACGTGTCTTCCGATATCTCAGTCTTCTTGTGGTTAACATATTCCTCTGCTGCAGATGGCCAACGGTGCAATCACCCTACGTGAGGCGATGTCTCATTCCGCGGACGCGCTTATAAAGTCCATGGCGCGGGCCGATAAGTACAAGAAGGAGAGCATGGCGCAGTCCCAGAGTCTTGATCGACTTCATCAGAAGGCCAAGGCCTGGGAGGAGAACCTGAGCGGCCAAATAAGGGAGGCGGAATGCCGGGCCGAAGCCGAGAGTGGCCGGGCCATCCACAGCCAAGGCCAAATTGGAGCTGGTCTCGGATCGGCTGAAGGCCACCGTGACACAGAATGAAGAGCTGGTCCGCCAGCTTCAATGCGCTGAGGAGGAGGCCAGGGCGGCGCGAAATGAGGCTCGGGCTGCTGTGGAGAGAGTAGCCGCCGCGGAGAAGGCAGCGGTTGAGGTGGGCCACGAGAAGGCTGGGGCTGTGGCCTACGCAGACGAGGCCAACGCACGAGCCGAAGAAGCCAAGGGCCGAGCCAGGGAGGCCAGGGCGCAAGCCCAGGAGGCCAAGGCTAGGGCACAGCGAGCCGAGGCCGAGGTGGGGTAGGCCATCTCCGGCTACAAGTCCTCGCTGGAGTTCGGGAAGGAGGTCTTCGAAGCCAGTCTCAATGCCTATGTCAAGGGCTTTGACATGTGCAAAACTAAGGTGTCCGCAGCTCTCAAAATCGACATCGCCGAGCTCGAGGGGATCCATCCCGAGGAATCTGATGAGGAGCCAGCGGGGGAAGAGAACGACGAGGGAGAGCCGGGCCCAAGCGAGCCCTGAAGAGTTGCCGTTTCTTTTTCATTTTTCTTTTTGTAACCGGCCTCGGACCTAATTTTGTACTTCATTTTCATTATCAATGAAGAAAAGCTTTTTATGAAGACGCTTTTGTACTTTATCTTGCCTATTTCTTCTTTCCTTTGGACCGAACATTTCATTGTGCGACTAACAATAAGACGGGCCTCGTACCTGTTGATGAGAGGGGACCTTTCTTCTGAGGTGCTCCTTAACTCTGAGTGATGCGCATGTTGACAATGCCATGGCCGAACCGTTGCATCAGGTTGGCCAATATTGAGACGCATCTTTGAGGTATAAGTCGGCCGCGTTAGAGGTTACTTAAGATGCCTTGAGCTATCGCAGGCCGTTTGAAGGGGAATTCGTTTGTGCTTGAATCTTCTAAGGACTTGGAATGATCCGAGGGTAACTTAGCGCCGAGATCGGCTTGAGAGCGCCGGGGGCCGAGTGGGGTTTGACTGGGGAAGGTCTGGGCCGACTCGATCGACCTTGGAGATGTCAGGGCTGAGTGGGACCGACCAGGGGTGGTCGGGGCCAACTTGGCAGACTTGGAGACCGTAAGGGTTGGCGAGCTCTTTTAGAACCATCTCGGGGTTTGTTTGCCGTCCGAGGAGCAATTCGGCTGGTACGGAGCCTTTAGGGTCTCAACCGACTCGGGGGCACCTCCGTGCTGGGGTCCAGTGGCGTTTCGTAGGCTGCGATGCCGGCGAGTTCCTTTAGAACCACCTCAGGGGTTTGTGTGCCGCTCGAGGGGCGACTAGGTGGGTACAGAGCCTTTACGGTCTTAACTGCCTTGGGAGCACCTCCGTGCCGGGGTCGAGTGGTGTCCCATAGGCTGCGATGCCGACGAGTTCCTTTAGAACCACCTCGGGGGTTTGTGTGCCGCCCGAGGGGCGACTAGGCAGGTACGGAGCCTTTAGGGTCTTAACCGTCTCGGGGGCACCTCCGTGCCGAGGCCGAGTGGTGTTCCGTAGGCCGCGATGTCGGCGAGCTTCTTTAGAACCACCTCGGGGGTTTGTGTGCCACCCGAGGGGCGACTCAGTGGGTATGGAGTCTTTAGGGTCTTAACCGCCTCGGGGCACCTCCGTGCCGGGCCGAGTGGTGTCTCGTAAGCCGCGATGCCAGCGAGCTCCTTTAGAACCACCTCGGGGGTTTGTGTGCCACCCGAGGGGAAACTCGGTGGGTACGGAGCCTTTAGGATCTTAACCACCTCGGGGTACCTCCGTGCCAGGGCCGAGTTGTGTCTTGTAGGCCGCGATGTTGGCGAGCTCCTTTAGAACCACCTAGGGGGTTTGTGTGCCGCCCGAGGGGCAACTCGGTAGGTACGGAGCCTTTAGGGTCTTAACCGCATCGGGGGCACCTTCGTGCCGGGGCTAAGTGGTGTCCCATAGGTCGCGATGCCTGCGAGCTTCTTTAAAACCATATCGGGGGTTTGTGTGCTGCTCGAGGGGTAACTCGGCGGGTATGGAGCCTTTAGGGTCTTAACCGCCTTGGGGGCACCTCCGTGCCAGGGCCAAGTGGTGTCCCGTAGGTCGTGATGCTGGCGAGCTCCTTTAGAACCACCTCGGAGGTTTGTGTACCGCTTGAGGGGCGACTCGGTGGGTACGGAGCCTTTAGGGTCTTAACTGCCTTGGAGGCACCTCCGTGCCGAGGTCAAGTGGTGTCCCGTAGGCCGTGATGCCGATGAGCTCCTTTAGAACCATCTTGGGGGTTTGTGTGCCGCCCGAGGGGCAACTCGGCGGGTACAAAGCCTTTAGGATCTTAACCACCTCGGGGGCACCTCCATGCTGGGGCCGAGTGGTGTCTCATAGGCCATGATGCCGGCGAGCTCCTTTAGAACTGCCTCGGGGGTTTGTATGCAATTCGAGGGGCGACTCGGCGGGTACGGAGCCTTTAGGGTCTTAACCGCCTCGGGGCACCTCCGTGCCGGGGCCGAGTGGTGTCCCGTAAGCTACGATGCCGGCGAGCTCCTTTAGAACCACCTCGGAGGTTTGTGTGCCGTCCGAGGGGCAACTCGGCGGGTATAGAGCCTTTAGGATCTTAACCGCCTCGGGGGTACCTCCGTGCCAGGGCCGAGTGGTGTCCTGTAGGCCGCGATGCTGGCGAGCTCCTTTAGAACCACCTAGGGGGTTTGTTTTCCGTCCGAGGGGCAACTCGGTAGGTACGGAGCCTTTAGGGTCTTAACCGCCTCGGGGGCACCTTCGTGCCGGGGCTGAGTGGTGTCCCATAGGTCGCGATGCCTGCGAGCTCCTTTAAAACCATATCGGGGGTTTGTGTGCCGCTCGAGGGGCGACTCGGCGGGTACGGAGCCTTTAGGGTCTTAACCGCCTTGGAGTCACCTCCGTACCGGGGCCGAGTGGTGTCCCATAGGCGCGATGCCGGCGAGCTCCTTTAGAACCACCTCGGGGGTTTGTGTGCCGCCCGAGGGGTGACTCGGCGAGTACGGAGCCTTTAGGGTCTTAACCATCTCGGGGGCACCTCCGTGCCGGGGCCGAGTGGTGTCCCATAGGCCGCGATGCCGGTGAGCTCCTTTAGAACCACCTCGGAGGTTTGTGTGCCACCCGAGGGGCGACTCGATGGGTACAGAGCCTTTACGGTCTTAACCGCCTCGGGGGCACCTCCGTGCCGGAGCCAAGTGGTGTCCCATAGGCCGCGATGCCGGTGAGCTCCTTTAGAACCACCTCGGGAGTTTGTGTGCCTCCCGAGGGGCGACTCGGTGGGTACGGAGCCTTTAGGGTCTTAACCGCCTCGGGGGCACCTCCGTGCCAGGACCGAGTGGTGTCCCATAGGCCGCGATGCCGGCGAGCTCCTTTTGCAAGATCTGATCCTTGAATGCAAGGGAGAGCAGGCTGTGGCGTTGGAAGGGACCCTTTTATTGCTTGTATTCTGGGGGATACATCATTGATAATATCGGCGGAGATTATCCGCGTTCCAGGTACATGGAATGGGTTATCCGTTGAGCTCTTCTAGTCTATATGCCCTCCGGTGGAGTGTCTCGGCGATACGATAAGGATCCTCCCAGTTGGGGGACAGTTTGCCCCCTCCATAGGCTTAGATACCTTAGCCTTTCTTAAAACTAGATCTCCATGGCGAAAGACCTTAGGATGAACTCGGGCGTTGTAGTACTTGGCTGCCCGTTGATGCAAAAGTCGCCATACGCAGCCTTGCCCGGTCATGTGCTTCATCGATAAAGTCCAGGTTAGCTCGTATCAATGTGGAATTGTCTTCCTCATTGAAGGACTCCACGCCCGGACTGGGCAGTCCGATCTCAACAGGGATGATGGCTTCGAATCTGAAGACGAGACTGAAGGGAGTCTTGCCCGTTGGGGCTCTGAGGGTTGTGTGGTAAGCCCATATCATGCTGGGGAGCTCCTCCACCCATCGACCCTTTGATCCATCTAGGCGAGTCCTGAGCCCTCTGAGAATGGTGCGGTTCATGACCTCGGCCTCCCCATTGGTTTGGGGGTGGCAACAGAGGTGAATCAATGGTGAATGCCTAGCTCGCCACATAAAGTCTTGAATGCTTCATTGTTGAACTGGCTATCGTTGTCCGTGACGAGGGTGTGAGGTAGGCCAAAGTGGCATATGATCGACTTCCAGAAGAAGGCTTTGACCTTACCTTCGGTGATCTTAGCCAACGCCTCGACCTCGACCCACTTGGTGAAGTAGTCGATGGCTACTAGCAAGAATCTCCGCTATCCCGAGGTTGGGGGAATGGCCCGAGGATGTCCATTCCCCACTGAGCGAAGGGCCAGGGGGCCGAGAGCGGGCTTAGCGGGGTGTACGGCTGATGTTGGATGTGCGCGTGGCGCTGGCAACCATCGCACTTCTAAACTAACTTGGCAGCATCCTCCCTCATAGTGAGCCAGAAGTATCCCTGACGAAGGGCCTTCTGGGCTAGGGACTTGCCCCGTGATTTCCGCAGATGCCTTCATGGATTTCTCTAAGAATGTAGTCGGCGTCAACGGGTCCTACACATTTGAGCAGGGGGTAGGAGAACGACCTTCTGTATAGACGCCCGTCTAAGAGGACAAATTTTGAAGCCCTCTGCTTGAGCAGTTTGGCTTCATTGCGGTCATCAGGGAGGGTGTCGTCAGCGTCGAGACGCACCAAGACTGAGCTAACGACCTCCGAAGAAGCAGCTAGGTAGAGGAAGAGACTTTCCCTGTCTCTTGGCTTAGACAGGAGCGGTGGAGAAGACATAAACACTTTTAGCCCATCAAAGGCTTTCTGGCAGTCGTCCATCAACTCGAAGTTGTTTACTTTCCGCAGAGCCTTGAAGAAGGGCAAGCATTTCTCGGCTGATTTGGAGAGGAAATGACTTAGAGCCGCCACCCTCCCCGTTAGCCGCTGCACTTTCTTCTTGCTAGATGGTGGCCTCATGTCGAGGATGGCGCTGATCTTCTCTGGGTTTGCCTCGATCCCTCGCTGAGAACTACATTACCCGGCGCCTCCTCCCCTCTCAGTTGCTTAGATGCGGAAGCCACTCCCCAGGACACCATTCCAACTATCCGCCCCGTGGGGGTGTTGTCAACAGCGGCCTAAGCGGGCGGGGGTCCCATGAGTGCCGGCATTGATTGCGGCACCTTCTGAACATACTTGCCAAGGTAGCTCCACTGGATGAGCTCCTCGATGGCTCGCTTCAGGCTGAAGTAGCTGTCGGTGTCGTGGCCATAATCCCGATGGAATCGACAGTAATGGCTCTTGTCGCGGGGAAGACCTTTCTTCATAGGAGGAAGGCGCTGGAGATAAGGCTCGCCCTCGATTTCCATCAGGATGTGAGATTGAGGAGCGAGAAGAGGCGTGAGTTTGCTCTCATCGGGAACGGGGCTTCGACGCATGTTGTTGGATCGGCGAGGCGGGTCAAACCGTCGGCGATGAGGGGGCCCGTTCAGCTCGGGGCGAGCAGGCTTGCGGCTGGAGCTCCTTGATGATTCCCGATGGGTGAGGTCGGCCTCATTCGCGCGTATGTACTTCTGGGCACGGAGGAGGAGGTCGGAATATGAACTTGGTGGTTTCTTGTCCAGAGAGAAGGTGAAGCGGGATGGGAGGAGTCCCCGCTTCAGCGCCAGTGTTGCCACTGCGTCATCGAGGTGGTAAACTTCGAGGGCGGCGGTCTTGAACCAGGACACAAAGTCCCGCAACGATTCCCCCTCCTTCTGATGCATGGAGAAGAGGCTATCCGCGACCCTCGGGATTTGCCGGAAAGCATCAAAATGTGCTAGAAAGGCCCTTTCCAGCTCTCGAAAAGAGTCGATGCTGTGAGGGGACAGGCGCGAGTGCCAGGCGCGAGCGGCTTTTCGTAGAGTGGTGGGGAAAGCCTTGCAGAGAAGGGCGTCTGAGGCACCCTGGACTTGCATCATGGATTTGTAGCTCTCGAGATGGTTGAGAGGATCCGTCGTACCATCGTACGGATCTATCTGAGGGAATCAGAATCTAGAGGGGATAGGCTTCTCTAGTATTCGGCGAGTATAAGGGGACGGGTGTCATATTCCTCCTCCGGTTGATTGTTGATCTTCCTGGCGAGCTTATCTAGTCGCTGGTTGTACTCGTCCAGGCGCTCCTTCGCCTGACGGCTGATCGTCGGGCCCTCTGAGGCAGCTCAGAGGATGAAGAAGAGGAAGACAAAGAAGAAGGAGAAGGACGTGGAAGGTGGGATTTCCGCTTTGGTTCCTCCTGGCAATGCGGCTCTGGAGGAAACTTACTCGGGCCACAATTTGGAGATCGCGACCGCTTGGGGGGCTCACGGCGAGGCTTCCTTGGAAAAGCCCGGCGACGACCGGCCTCTCGCTGAGGAGAACCTCTCCTCATAGACTGCTGGCTAGCAGGGGGAGCGGTCTGATGCTGGTGGCCATGGATTGCTGCTGCTGAAGTCCGTGGACCATGGCGGTGAGGGTCTGAACTTGCCGAGTGAGAGTTGCCAGCTGCTCCGCAGCCGGGGCAGCCGCTTCCGGTTGAGGGGAAATGACGGGAGGATTAGCAGTAGGAAGGTTGGTCTCCTGCTGCTTAGCCGGGGGAAGATGCCCCTAGGGTGACTGACTGAGGCATCCTGAGCTCGTGTCATCACCATTGTTAGGATAAAGAGAGAAAGATAAGTATACTATAGGGTTTGGGCCTTCTTTGCTTGCCTTCCCCTTCCTGGCGCGCTAATCTGATGATGCCTGATCACCGGTCTTGAATGTCGGGAGAAAAGAGCTGCTTAATCCGCGGTCCCACGCCTGATCGGATGGCCTGCAAAAAGTTTCAAGACCGGAGGGATGCTCCGGTGGGGACCCTCCGATGCTCAAGTCAGTACCCGGGGTCACAGCTGAGGGAGAGCTCGAACGAGCTCTGGGGAGAAAAAAGAGTCCTCAAAAAGGGGAATCCCTTTTTTGGGTATCAGGATAGCGAGTGTATGAGTTTTCGTACCTTGTTCCTGAGTGGACTTACCCTTTTATAGGGGGTTGACACCTGCACAACCATGTGGAGTTCTGTAAGAAAGGAATGTCCGCGGGGTTCGTGGGGTTGCGTGAATTTGAGCTGGTTGGTGGGTCCTGTCCCATTGGAGAGGAGAAAACAGTGGTTGGTGAGCTACGTCCCATCAGTCAGTGGGGCTGACAGGTAGTTAGGTCCAATCCCATCAGCGGCGTGGCCAGTGGGTAGTTGGGCCTGGGGATGCCAGGCGGCGCGGGTTAGAAGGATGGCGGCGTGAACAGCCAGGACCGTTCTGGGCCGACTTGAGACAGCCAACCCTCCTGAGGGTGCCGAGGCCGTGCGGGGCCGACCAAGGAAGGTCGGGGCCGACTTGGCCGACTTGGAGATGCCGGGGCCGAGCGGGGCCGACCAAGGAAGGTCGAGGCCGACTTGGCCGACTTGGAGATGCCGGGGCCGAGCGGGGCCGATCAGGGAAGGTCGAGGCCGACTTGGCTGACTTAGAGATGCCGGGCCGAGCGGGGCCGACCAGGGAAGATCGGAGCCGACTTGGTTGATTTGGAGATGCCGAGGCCGAACGGGACCGATCACGGAAGATCGGAGCCGATTTGGCCCACTTGAAAATGTCGGACGGAGCCGTCTTAAGATTTTGATTTTACAATAATTATCTTCGTGGCTACATCAGCCACATCAGATTGAATACTAATGATTCATCCATTATCTGCATCTTTTTTTGTTTTGCTGGATTCATATATCAGTTGGACACGCCAATTACATCTATCTGCAAAGAGATTGAAAGTTTGAGCACCAAGTTCGAGCCATGGGTGGGGTGAGTAAATATGGTCGTAGAGGGAGGAGGGCAACGTAAGCTCACCATACGCGGGGACTGACAACTTTGTCTTTAAACCCACTGCAAGGAGATGGCAGCCAAACAATGAGACAACCAACCCAAACTTACATCAGAGAGAGAGAGAGAGAGCGTGTGCGAGAGAGAGCCTATCCTCCTCCCTGTTTCCACCCGGCTCAACTCAGAAACCTTTCCGTCCACCAACACTAGTCGTACAGTACTGGGACCTCACAGTCGTTCACTTTACAGATGGTAATGATATAGTGAAAAAGAAAAGAAAAAAAAAAAAGCTCACCCTTTTCTCACCAAACAACCTTAAATCCTGTCATAGCGTTATTGCCAAGCATCGCTCGTGTGTGCTTTGAAAGTCATGCATTTCGAGCAGGGGCGGTCTTTAAGGTTCGTGCATCCGGTTTCATCTTCTTCGATCTCTGGCGATCCTGCGTCTTCTCCGGCGGTGTTCCCTTTGGGTTGATCCTTCTGCTGTCCCCTCCTTTCCTATGGCCTCCGATGGGATGTCTGCTGGGAGGGCTTCCGGAAGTAAGAAGGTGGGATCCGGGCATGGTATGGCGTCTTCTCCAGCTTCGGGCGCTGAAATCCCCTTGGGCTCGTCGAAGACGGGAAGTCAGTGGAGCCGACCACCCTTAGGTCGCTTTGGTTGGGATGCTCCTTCCCCTTCTCCGGCGGAGGTCGAGGAATTGATCCGGCTCTTCCCGGAGGTAATCCAGGTCCCGATCACCTCCCTGGAATGCGAGGCCAGCTCATGGGGCATGAAGGCGGTGCTGGCTCGCTCTCTCTCTAGGTGGGTGCCGCCGGAGGCTATTGTGCGTGAACTTTATCGCGCTGGGCTGCCGGGAGAAATCGAGGTGGTTCCCCTGGGCTCACAGACACTACCTCATCCGGCTCTCCGACCCCTCTCTAAAAGCCGTATGCTTGAGCGGCCATGGGTGATCAACGGGCAGGTTCTTGCGGTGATGGATTGGAAGCCGGAATTCATCCCAGCGGAAAATTCCTTGCTGCAGGCTCTGGTTTGGATCCGGCTTCCTCTGCTTCCGATGGAGTTCTGGGCGGATGACACCCTCTCTTCCATTCTCTCGGTGGCGGGGGAGTTTTTGTTCTCCGACGAGCCTACCAAAGCTTGGATGCGGGGAGGGTTTGCTCGGGCTTGCGTCCGAGTGGATCTGGGTCTTCCCCTCCGGCCAGGAGCCAGGATTCGTGGATTCGGCGCCCTCTTCTGGCAGCAGTTTTCGTTTGAGAATTTGGAGGGTATTTGCCATCGCTGTGCTTCCCTGCACCTCTCTGGTCCATGCAAGCTAGCGGATCTGTCGACTTCTTCGTCTTCTGCTCCTCCGTTTGGTCCCTGGCTAGCTGCAGTTCGGCGTCGACGACAACCTCTGGCGCAGCCTCCGATCCCAACGGCGGGAGATCGGGCGAGCCCTGCTTCTGATTCTGTGTCCAAGGACGGCTGGTCTGTGCCGAAGAAGTTCGCCCGGCGTCAGCTTCATCCTTCCGCTGGCTCCCCGCTGGCTCCTCCGTGCCATCTCCTGGGTTGAGGTTTGGGCGGGGTGAGTCGGCCGCAGTTGAGTCGGTTGCGGCGGTGTCTCGGGAGACTGGGTTGAAGCCTTCGGCAGCTTCTTCCTCTCTTGTTCATGTCCCTGTGCTGCTCGGTCAAGGCATCCAGGAAGACCCTAGGCAATGCTCGAGCATGCCGGTTGGCACTGTAGCTCAGTCTCAGGACTCACTGATTCAGAGTTCAGAAGCAAAGGGAATTCAGACTTTAATTCCTAAAGTGCAATCCTCCTTGTCTGAAGGTGATAAAGCAATTAACTTTCCGAAATTGGGCCTCGTGGCCAGTACTAGTAAAGACCCATCTCGGGGCCTTCTAAGCGGGCCCGTCCAGTGGAGTCATCATCTACCAGAATGTCATCCCGCTCTTCCAAAGCCAAAGGCAAGGGCAAGGCCACTCTTTCTGGTAGAGGTGGGGACAATGTAGCCTTCAAGTTGCGGCTTCCTCGGTGGTTGGTCGGGAGTCATCGACCCAGTTTGGCCCAGGGGCTAAGAAGGCTCGAGGTCGGGTAGGGGCCTCTTCGGGGTCAGCTTCTGAGTCGTCTGAGCCGACCCAATTAGAGTCCAGCACTCACTTATCAGCGGTTCATCTGCTGAAGGAGGCTATTCATGTACCTGAATCAGCGGTCTTGACGGACTCAGTCCAGATACTTGATTGTGTGGATACCGGAACCCGGAATTATCCTAAGGTGATCCCAAGCGATACGGAGGTCCTGATAGAACCAATCCAGGCTGTTAACTGCAAAGGCCCGGAGATTTGGACTGTTCCGTGGAGATGTCAGGGGTGATGGCTGGGGAGCCCTCCAATCCAGCCTTACATGAAGATTCTTATATGGAATGTGAGGAGCATTGAAACCATCGTTTCGCTCCTCATTTGGGAGGCTTATGCAGCTTTACTCTTTTGACATTTGCATCTTGCTGGAAACTCGGCTTTCTGGGGCTAGTCTGGCCCGTTTCGGAGACAGATCGCTCGAGCTTGGGTTTCGTATGCTGTTGAGTCCATTGGTCTTTCGGGGGGTATTGTTGCTTTATGGAGAAATGATAATATCAGAGTTGATGCTTTTCACAGCTGTGGGCAGCAGGTTTGCGCTGGTCATCTCTGAGGGTAGTGCCAGCCCATGGCTCCTTTCAGGAGTTTATGCCAGTACTGATCTTCGGGAGCATCGGGTGCTTTGGTCTGAGATTCAGACTCTTCTTGACCAGGGATTCCCCTCCCTCATTGCTGGAGACTTTAACTATATCTTGAGTGCCGCAGAAAGAAAGGTGGCCAGGTTTCCCATGGCTCTGTGGCTGGGCTGAGTTCAGGGACTTTATTTCTTGCGCTGGTCTGTTGGATTTGTGTTATCAGGGCTCGCAGTTTACATGGTGCAACAACCGGCAGGGATCAGCTAGAGTCTGGGAAAGATTGGACAGGGCCTTGGCCTCTTCTAGCTGGCTCCAGCTTTATCCCTCTGCTACTGTCACTCACTTGTCTAGAATTGCCTCTGACCACTGTCCTCTCTTTATCTCTACTGATATCACCTCTCAGCGGCATAGGCAGTTCAGATTCGAGAAGTTTTGGACCTCATAGCCTGCTGCTCGCTCCATCATCTCAGGTCTGGCAGTTACCAGTTAGAGGTAATGCCATTTATCGCTCTCCAGAAGGCTTGCCCTTGCTAGACGTCGCCTCTCTAGATGGCATAGACTGGAGGTTGGGGATATTGTCAGACAGGTGGAGCTGGTTGAGTCTACTATCTCTTCTCTCCAGGCTAAGGAGGACCTGGAGGGTTCTCTTTCTTGTGAGGACCTATCGTCCCTGCGATCGAGTTTGGCTCTCCACCACTCTCTTCTGCTGCAGCAGGAGACCTTTGGCGACGCGGTCCCGTATTCAGTGGATTCAGGAGGGGGACTGTAATACAAGATTTTTCATCAGGCCACTCAGAAACGTAGGGCGAGGAACCGCATTAGGCACATAACTGATGAGGAGGGTCAGCTCCAGGTGGATGATCATGTGATTCGTGCTTAGCTTTTTAACTTCTTTCATAGTAGGTGGACTGAGCAACCTGGTTCTGGAGTCCCTGTTCACCCTATTCTGTCTCAAACTGTTTCTATTGCTGAGAACGTCTCTCTGACTCGGCCTTCACTACGGAGGATATTCGGTGGCTTTGTGGGAACTTGGTGCGATAAGGCCCGGGCCGGATGGCTTTCCTCCTTTTTCGTTCGTCAGTATTGGGATATTCTGCGAGAGGATTAGCTCAGCAATCCAGCTTGGTCTTCATCGCAAATCTATCCCCTCGATGGAATCGTACCTTTATACTTGGTTCCTAAGAGGACGGACTTCCTCCTCAGCACTTCCGGCCCATCAATTTATGCACTACCTTATATAAGGTTTGTGCTCGTCTCCTTGTTATGAGGTTGTGTTGGGTTATTCCTCGCCTTATCTCTCCGGAGCAGGGGCTTTCCTCAGAGGGCGCAGTATCACTGATAATGCTTTATTAGCGCAGGAGTTCATGCATGACCTTCGTCGGCTTCTGGTAGTCAGGGGCTTATGGCCATTAAGCTTGATATGGAGAGAGCTTATGACAGAGTTAATTGGGATTTCTTGCATCACTCTCTTCAGGTGTTTGGGTTTCCACCAGCTGTTTATTGATGGATCATGCCTGCATTTAGAGTCCGTCATTCTCCATCCTCATCAATGGAGACCGACTGATTACTTCCATTCTAAGGTTGGGCTGAGACAAGGTTGTCCCCTCTCCCCGTTTCTCTTTGTTATAGCGGCTGATTCTTTATCTCTAGCTCTCGTCAGGCTCAGCAGGACAATGTTCTACACCCTTACCGAGCTGGTTCCCAAGGTCCCTCGATCTCTCATCTGCTTTTTGCTGATGACTGTATCTTCCTGGGCAGGGCTACTGTGGCCAATGCGGCCACGTTTGCTTCTATTCTTCACAATTACTGTTCTTCCTCTGGTCAGAAAGTTAATATGCTAAGTCTGTTATTTGTTTTAGTCCGCGGGTGACTTCTTCTCGGAAGGGGACTATCAAGCAGATCATGGGGATTTCTGTGCAGTCAGAGTGTCTCTCCTATCTGGGTATTCCTATTACTGGCAGAAGGCCAAGATCTCGGACTTTAGTAAGCTCGAGTCGAGGATTCGTGATCGGCTGGAGGGGTGGCAGGTCACTGGCTATCTATGATGGCGAGGATCACTCTTATTAGATCTGTGCTCACATCTCTTCCTCTCTATCTCTTATCTAATGCTGCTGTCCCTTTGACTTGTCTAAGGAGATTGAGCGTTATTTCAGGGATTTCTTTGGGGATCGTCCCAGGATGGTCATGGTGTTCATCTTTTAGCCTGGGATTGTGTCTGTCTGCTGCTTTCCGAGGGAGGCCTTGGATCCAGTCCTTGACTGCTCGGAGGGAGGCCTTGATTGCTAGGCATGCTACTCGCTTTGCTTGATCCGCACTGTATGTGGAGTTCCTTTATGCGTGGCAAGTATGGGGATTGGACTCCCTCCACTAACCTGCAGTCTGTTCGGGGTCACTCTTTTTTCTGAAAGAGGTTTGTACTCATGCTCCGGACATCCTTCATAGTACCTCCTGGATTCTGGCAATGGTGCTTCTGTGGATGTTGCTTATGATTCCTGGATCGCTGACCTTCCTTTGTCTCGATGGCCTACTTTCGTCAGCACTGATATTCCTCTTGACATGCGAGTTAGTGTCTCGGTGCCGGATCATTCTCATGGTCTACTCCTCTGTTATCCCGTTCTTTGGTGAGGAGCTTATGCGACGTATAGCTGCTATCCCTCTTCTCCTGGCACTCCCCCGACATCAGGGTTTGGAGGCGGTCCTGGATTCCGAGCGCTCCCATCAGGGACATCATCAGATTTACCGTGTTTCATCCGACCGTTGACAGATATGGCTTGGATTTTGGCGTCTTCCATTCATCCCAGGGTTCATCTTTTTTCTATGGAAGATTGCTCGGAATTGTCTTCCTACTTGCTCGGTTCTTTCTAGACGTGGCCTGGGGATTTCAGCCTACGTGTCCGATATGCGGTATCGAGGAGGAGGCGTGGATTACGCCATCTTCACTTGTCTCAGAGCTCACCACATTTGGGAGATCGCTAGCGTTAAGCCTTGGGCTGTCGCTTCATCTTCTCTTTCTTTATCTTCCTTACTTGATCAGGCAGATGTTAGGAGAGGTAGCAGCAAGCAGGGCGCGACGAGGGCTTACATTGCTTACCAGATTTGGTTATCCCGGAACCAGATTGTCTTTACTCAGGAGCCTACTCCGTCTTCAGGGTTGTTCAGACTGCCTTGTCCTTATCTATGAGTACACGTCCCATCATCGTGTTTGTAATTTTGATAGCCCTGGCCTCTGGGATTCCATGCTGCCTCGGCAGCGCACCGGAGAACGGTCCTTTATTTCTTGGGAACCCCCCTCCAGGGTTTATCAAAATCAACTTTGATGGGAGTGTCCGAGGCAGATCTGCCGGATCGGGTTATGTCATTCGGGGTCCTGACGGTACTATGATTGCTGCTGGGGGATTTGGACATCTCGATTCGTCGGTGCCGCTTGCAGAGCTTTATGCTGCGTGGGCTGGAGTTTCCTGTGCTATCCGCAGTCTCGATGCCCGTCGTATTATCCTTGAGGGTGATGCTCTCACGGTGATTCGATGGCTTCGCCAGGATCATTGCGCGCAGTCACCTACCAACCCTTTGATCTCTGATATTCGTTCTCTCCTACAGGGGGTTCACAGTATACAGATCAGCCATATCTTCAGGGAAGCCAACTCAGCGGCTGACTGGATCGCCGCTAGAGTTGCTGATCATTCTGGATTTTGGTGCTGGAAGCTGGTGAATCGTGTCCTCCTGGTTGAACTTAATATGTATTCTGATAGTGTGGGACTGAGTCACCCTAGAGTTGTGTGATTCCCGTTTGTACCAAAAAAAAAAAAAAGCAACCTTAAATCCTCTCCGGAGCATGGTTGTGTGGTCCGACCAAAGGCACATGTTACTGAGTCACTGATTTAACCGTTGGATTACTGATTAGATTATTAATTAATTATTTTAATATAAAAATATATTTATATTAATAAAAATTAATTATTACTAAAAAAATTAAGATTAACATAACAATAAAATTCATGATTCTATTCAATTTGGACTAAATTAATCGGTTCACGGATGAATCGAATGGGTTAATCGGATATTCTGAATCACTTACACATCCGGTTTTATGTTAGAACCGGACCAGCTTGGCCTCCGGGTCTTGATTTAACCGGTTCAACCGATCAATTTGGTTTGATTTTGATAACTATGCTCCAAAAAATATGACGTAGGACAGCATCGAAATGTCATAACGATCCCAATAATACCCTAAAAATATGACTTTCAAATTAAAAAAAAAATTTATGCATCGATCTTCACGCATAAAGCGTGCACTGAATGCATAAATTGGCGGTGCGCTCGCACCATCATGCATGTCGCAGCCCAATGAATCGTGGCACATACCGTACATGCGATGGCATGAGTGTACGGCCAATCCATATGCTCGATGCATGCTTTATGTACCAAAAACCGATATCTACCCATGCTATCCTGCAGCATGGCTATCAGACCCAAAATACTATTACTGTTATAAGGTTGGACTGTAATTTAAAATTAAATATGCAAAAAACTTTATACTTAAACAAAATTATGATCGTTATAAACAGTGAAAGATCATATCATTTAAGAAAGGAGAAAACATATGTTTTTGGTTCTTAAATTTTGATAAGCAAAGCTCACGAACACGTTTAAACTATATTATAGAAATAGCCTCTCTATATTTTTGAACTTCTAAGATAAGTCAATCTAATCTTTACTCTTCCGTTTACCCAACAACAAATTTTCTTCAATAGACTGGCTAGCAGAGGAACTAAAGCTTGGAATAACATTAATTTTTTTATAAATATAAATTTTATTTCAAGAAAGAAAGATATTCAAAAATTAAACTATTGGTAATTAGTTGCACCAATCAACTAGAAAAATTTTATCCCCTTTGTCTCTCCTTATATAGTGTTGCATGATACCGCCGCTTCTATTTTCTTACACAAAGATCAACAATTTATTATGGCAAGAAAACTAAATAAATCACACACTGTTCCATACCAATTTTGTAGAAGAGAGACATTAGCATCCTACCTTGTACCACGGCAAAGGCTGGGGAGTGAAGTTGAATTAAATATTTGAAGAAGTTGCACCTGTTCGATATAATAAAATAAAAAAATTTATGCACTGTACATGGTGCAAGGCATGCACACTGCATACGCGTGTGAATGCGTGTATCATGAGCGCATGTAGTTGTGCATGCATAAAAATATTTTTGTTTCTTTCACATCATACACGTGATCAATCATGCACATTTTTGCATCGTATATGATGCAAAAAAAAAAAAATTTAATATAATGATTAAATTAAATTAAACCTAAAAAAAAAGTATATTTGTCTATTGAGAAAAAGCAATAATAGATGTACCACTATCAGAAGTTGAACTTAGCGCCCTTCTTTCGAGGAAGTGCTCCAATTAAGACAAATTTTGGTTGGTTAAAAATAGTTTAAGAATTGGGTTATGGTCATGCCAAATCTTTTAACTTATGATCTCTTTTTATACAATGCAAACTCTTGGATATGGAATTCATCTTCATGCATAACCTTTTAAACTCCACCCCAATAAGTTACAAGGATTGCTATGCTATTCCTCATATTTGTATTCTTTATTTGCAAAACCTGCATTTCTTCATCAGATGTATAACTAAATGAATGAAGTATACCATACTAAATCAAGAGTATATGTAACTAATTTATATGATACCTTGTTTTGATGCATTAACCATATGGTGGCAATGCATGATAGTAGAATAATATTTTTTTATCTATTTTAATGTATGACTATTTATTTGCATACATGGTTATTATAAAGGTCACAACAATCATTTTCTTCTTATAGAAGCAGTAAAATTGTTACAATATCTGTTTAGTTTTAAAGTAATATTTTATAGTTTTTTTATTTTTTATTTTTCCAAACATGATTGTTCTCAAACGAAAATAGTTCTTTAAATATATGATTATAAGCAATCGAAAGAACTCAAAGTAATAGGACATATATATTAGCATTTGCTTATGTTACTTTTTCTTTTCATTTTTGAATTATAAAATAAAGAAGATAATATCTTCAATTTATTATTAAAATTATTTACAAGAGGTTTTACAATGTACAAAATATTTCCAATCAAGATCCTTCATGTAAGGATTGGAAATCAACCCCAAGAGTCAAACAAGTATAGGAACTTTTTTTTTTTTTGTTACAGATGGGCGATCACACCACTCTAGCGCAAGTCAAGCCCGAAATATCAGAGTACAAAATTTGCTGTAATATGACAGGACAAGGGATCCCGAAATGCCAAATCCACCGGCCAAAGTTGCGGGCGACAGAAGAAGCAACATAATCAGCCGCAGCATTGGCTTTCCGATATATATACTGAATCTGAAAAGCACTAGTAGACTGCAGAGTGACTAAAATGTCTCTAATCAGGGGATTTAGGCCAGAATAAGAGTCTCCATCCCGCCTAATCCATCTGATAATCGCGAGTGAGTCACCCTCTATAATCAGCCGACGATAGCCCAAATGTCGAACAGCATGTGTGATACCAGCCCATGCAGCCTGTAGCTCAGCCATAGGAACCGAAATGTCGATAGAGCTGTGACCGCCAGCTGCTAGTAACTGCCCCTTCGACCCACGGATGACAAACCCAGATTCGGCAGTACGATCAGAGACAGAGCCGTCAAAGTTCACTTTGACATAACCCGGAGGTGGGGACACCCAAGAGATAAAAACCGTGGTCCGATTCGCTGCCAAAGCAGCAGGGGAGTCCCAGTGGCCAGGTCCGTCAATATGAATACCAAAATAACAGCGAGTGTACTCCTTGGCATGAGAGAGAGCACGGTGGATAATCACCTGGGGTGAGGCCGTCTCCTCAGCAAAAACAATCTTATTCCTTGTCAGCCAAATATGATAAGCCATGTAGGCAGATAAAACACCCTGAGAATAAGAACCATACTGAGAAAGCGATCGAATAGCATTCAGAAAGGAGAGCCGGATTGGTCCATCCTCCAGCGACCATGGGGTAAAATGGATCAGCTACCATATTTGAGATACACGAGAACATAAGAATAGAACATGGTCAACAGATTCATCCTGCATCCCACATATCGGACAGAGAGGCAATATCGAGAGGCCCCGACCAGCCAGAAGAGAACAGGTAGGTAAGCGATCCCACTTAATCTTCCACAAGAAGAGCTGAATCCTTGGGTGAACAGGCAACCTCCATATCCAAGCAACATCTCTAAGGCCTGAAGCCTGAGAACGGAAACGGGCCACCAAATCTCTAGCAGGAGCACAAGGAAGACAGGATCGGCGCACAGCCTGAGATCCGGCCCTTCAGAATAGGAAGAGGCATGGCCAGAATCCGATGAGCAAGCTCAGCCCCAAATAACTGAAGTACCATAGGAGTATTCCAACCAGCACTCTCCTAACTAATCAGAGAAGAAACATGCAATGTGGGATCTACTTCAGAGCTTATAAAAGTCGGTCAGCGAGATAAGGGAAGGTTAGCTATCCAGAGTCCTGAACGACATCAACTGACATCCCATCCTCGATCATCCAATGAATATCAGTCATGACTGTAGGGGCGGCTCGGCAGATCGCACACCATAAGCAGGAACATCCACGAGGAATACTGACTTTCGAACCTGAAGTCCAACCACCATATCTACCACACATGACTGTACTCCAGAAACAGTGAGGGTCCAACAGGAATCTGGAAGCATGCCTTGCAATGATAGCCTCACGACGGAGCACCAGGGACTGAATCCCCAGCCCACCCTCACTCATCGGCAAACAGACCATGTCCCAGGCCAATAAGTGAATACCATGACCCCCCTGCATAGATGCCCATAAAAAATCCCGAATACGTCTCTCAATCCGGCAAAGGAAGATAGTCGGGATTAGAGCATTGGATAACAGATAGATAGGGAGCGATGTGAGAATAGCACAGATCAAAGTGATACGCCCCATCATAGAAAGGCCCGACACCTGCCAGCGGTCCATCCGAGCAGAGATCCGATGATCAAGGTCCCCAAAGTCTGCTACGTGGGACGACGTCCCGTAAGAGGGGTTCCGAGGTAGGTCAGACGATCTGAGACAGTCGAAATCCCTAACAATTCGAAAATAACGGCACGACAGCGGGGAGAGACCGATGGACTGAAACAGAGAATAGATTTCTGCAAATTGATCTGTTGCCCCGATGCCCGGCAATAAGCCTGAATGATAGCAGAACAAGTGGTTGCATTCTGAATAGAAGCTGGGCTAAGCAGGATGCAGTCATCAGCGAAGAGAAGGTGGGTTAGAGGAGGTCCATGAGGCCCAGGCATATAAGGCTGTAATAGAGATTCTCCAACCGCCTGATTAAGAGCACGAGATAGGTCATCGGTGCACAGAACAAACAGAAATGGAGAGAGAGGACATCCCTGTCGAAGTCCAACAGCAGAGGGAAAAAACTCAGTCGGACTGCCATTAATGATGATAGAAAAGGTGGGCCCTTGGACACAAGCCATAATCCACTCAATGAAATGATCATCAAAACCAAACGCCTGTAGCGTCTGACGCAGAAATATCCAACTCATCCTATCATAAGCTCTCTCCATATCAAGCTGGACGGCCATGAGAGACTATCGACAAGAGGTGCGCTGGAGGTCATGCATAAACTCTTGGGCAATGAGAGCATTATCTGAAATACTGCGGCCACGGATAAAGGCACCCTGCTCCAGAGAGATCAGCCTAGGAATCACCCCCTGCAATCGAGTAACAAGAATACGAGCATAGACTTTGTAAAGAGTGGTGCATAAACTAATCGGCCTATAATGTTGAGGAAGCAGAGCATTCACTTTTTTAGGAACCAGGACAAGAAAAGTCCTCTGCCAGTCAGGAGGAATATGTCTGGAAGAGAAAATAGACTGAATAGCTGAGGTAACATCCTGCCCTTTTAAAAATGGCTGAAAGAAAGAAAGATTTTTTCATAAGTGCCACCATGCTGTAAAGATTAACTAGTCCCATGTCAATCTCCAAGAATGAGGGTCATATTTTTTGCTCAAGGAAGGAAGGGGAGAGAAGGTAGCTTTAAGCGAGCCATTTCCTACATCTGATCCATTTGTTAGGTGTACCATTAATTAAAGAGGAAGAAAGAAGCCCCGATCTAGCAATCCATTTGAAAGGGAAGTCTCTCATCATCATTAGCGAGAAGAAAAGGTTCTAGTTAATATTATTAAATGCTTTTTTCAAAATCCAACTCATATACAACACCTTTTGCCCCTAACTTGTGCAAAAATTTCATAAGATAATAGAAAGTTCTCCATAATAGATATGCCTTTTATAAAATCTAACTAAGCTTTATCAATTACTATAGAAAGCATTGGCACCATGCTTTATCAAATCCATAATAGACTTGACTGTCTTGGAAGCATCTTGGAAACCTATTAACTATTTTACATCATTGGCACCATGCTTAATGGAATATTTCCCCATTTCATGCAAGATTATATTAGGTTCAATTCTCAAGTTTCAATTCCCCTTCAGAATTTTATCTAAATAGGTCCATCATATTTCAAAAAAAAAGGAAAAAAAAAAAACAAATATGTGACCCTTAGTATTAAACCATTTATTTTCTATCATGTCTCAAAATGATCTCCTAGCATACTATAGCATAAATTGCCATGACATGTGTATATGTAGTTTCACAATGAATTTGAATGGAGGTTTAGGCCAGATCCATTAGTTATACATTTGTATCAAACCATCAAAAAGCCAAGCAAGAATTCCTTACCATATCATAAGAGTGAGCCGGTATAGACTTCGATCCAGTGGGAGCAGCATATGGCTATAATTCCCGATTAGATTTATTTGTTTCTGATTTTTTCTACATCAAAGAATGAAAAGGGTTACATGAGTTTGTAAAAAATATAAACTATTAAATAATTGTATGAATGTATTTACTTTATACTCATCTGAATAAAATAATCACATAGAAAGTTTCAGTCACTCTGCAAGACACGAGATGGCTTATTTTGCTTTGCTAAGCTCACACTTGTGTCCCCACTATGACTAATGAAGTGTAAATAAAATTGATATCTAAATTCTTGATATACTTTATTCATTTAAAACTCAATATCCTTTTTGATATGATCTAAAGTCATATCAAGATCGAACTTCTCCTGCAAATATATTTAAAAATTATAAAGTTATAAGGTATATTAAGTATGTTAAAAGTAATCTAAAAGTAATCTAAAGTAATCTAATACAATTATACTGACCTGAAGTTGATCGATCATAGGTGCTTTCTGTGCATTAGTGATCTCACTCCACTTTTTGACCACAAGTAGTGTCATGTCACGTACAACCACTCCTATCTCGGTCAGAAACTCAGAGCGAAACTCTCCTAATGGTCATCCGACCTCAGGTGGCAGAAGAATAGGCAACTTCTGGCAGAAGAATAGGCAATTTCTGTCCACCACGCGTATCAATCAAATGTGCAGATTTGTATCCGCGAGCAGGACCTCGGCCCTTCTTTTTTGATGACATAGCTACAAAATATATTGAACTAAATTAGTGCAAAATAACATAAAAAAATATAGCCAAATAAGATAAGTTTAAAGTAGAGTTATTACATGATGCGCCGACAAATGATCCCTCTGTCAAAACTGAAATGTAAGAAGAATCATCTGGCCTCGATGTAGCAGCAGTATCCCTCAAAGACATCTGCAAACAAACATACAAATTAGAATTAATAAATAAAAAAGTATAAGAACATATAGTTTCAATAAGTAAAAAAAATATGAATGCTACCAAATTAATCACTGTCATCACTAATATGCTCATTGTCTTCATCATCCTCCATATCAGAACTATGTATAGATCCCTCACTATCATAATCAGCTAGTGTGTCGTCCTCTTCAACATCTTCGCATATAAACTCATCTTGACCGATATCACTTTGACCTCTAATGTTTTTTGAATTGCAACTATTTCAGCATCAGCATCCGTACGCCGAGATATTATTAAGTCCATGCCAGGTTGCTCACATATGAATCGAAGAACTGCTGAATCATCTTCTTGATATACTTCTTCCTGAACATCATCATCTTTTTTTTGAATATCCCATAAATGATAATGACTAACCTTGTATACCACTTTCCAATTAGAATTGTTCTTCAAATCATCTAAGTAGAAAACCTTTTCAGCTTGTGATGCTAAAATAAATGGCTCATGTTTGTACCATTGTGAACTAATATTTATACTTGTAATGTTATGATGTTGTTGCATTCTCCTGTGCTTTGGTTCAGTTTTAAACCATTTGCACTTGAGCATTATCGCCTTACAACCTTTAACAAAATAAAATTTAAGAACCTCTAATAATATACCATAAAAGTTTATTTCTTCTCCTAAATGAGTAGAGGGAACACAAACGCCACTATTTTGTATTTTATGGTTGACATCCCAATTAATAGTAATAAATTTAACGTCGTTCACCACACAGCCAGTATACAAGCACACACGACTGTTGGGACTAATAGCCAATGAATAAAGCTCATCAGTAGCTTCAAATGCCCTAACAAAATGCTTATTTAACATCTGGATAAACCAAATATCAACGTCATTTGAAATAAAGATATATGATATAATAATTTATAATATTAATGAATGTACGTGCTTACTTCATTTTTAAATCACTCAAAAAATCTTTCCTTCTGTAAGTGGTCCAGTTGTTCTGATCTAGTTGGATTTAGCTGATCAATGTGTTGGCTATAGAAAATATTACGCTAATGAGCACTATAGATAATTTAGAAATATGAAGAAATAATTTTACAAGTATACTTACTTAAGAAATGGTTGCACCTCTGGACATTTATTGATGAGGTACCAATGTACTTGTTTTAAAGTTTATTCTCTAAATGCACCATTCTTTCTTTTTCAAGAGGCCGCCAACGAGTTGCAAATATATTTAATTGCTTGTCCAAATGGCTACCCAAATTAAAATTTCATTCCGAATGATTGAATCTTGTTTCTATGCCTCGAAGAGATACATAGAACAAAATGTAAGAGACTCATTGACAACATAAGCTTCTGCAATTGAACCTTTCGGATGAGCCTTATTACGTACATATTGTTTATACGTACCAAGTGCCCTTTCGAAAGGATACATCCATCTACTTTGAACATGTCTGGCAAGTAAGGCCTTATAAGGCAAATGCATTGATAAGTGCACCATAATGTCAAAAAATGCTGGTGGGAACATTCGTTTAAGCTTACATTAGATCACCACAATCTGCTCTTGTAACAACTTCAAATCCTTAACATACAATGTCCTTGAACAAAGTTGTTGGAAGAAATTAGAAAGCTCAATTAAAGTACTACTCTCATGTTTCTGCAAGAATGATTGAATGCCAATAGGTAACAATCTTTGAAGTAGTACATAACAATCATGTGTCTTCAAGCCAGATATCTTTCCACCACCTTCATTTATGCACCTTGATATATTAGAAGAATATCCATCGGGCACCTTCATAGATTTTAGCCACTTACAAAATTGTCTTCTTTCATCTAATGTCAATGTGTAAGATGCATGAGGCTTATAAACTCTATTACCTTGAGTTTGTAACCATAACTCCCTTCGGATCCCCATTGAAGCCAGGTCCTCTCTTGCTTTATATGTCTTTTGTCTTACCTTCGATGCTTAATAAAGTTTCCATAACATTGTCACAAATATTCTTCTCAATATGCATTACATCTAAGTTATGTCTCAATTTTAATGATGACCAATACTCCAACTCGAAGAAAATGGTCTTCTTATACCAATTCAACTCATTTGGTGCACGCTTTCGCTTTCGATGTTTATTGTTTGAATGCTTTTCAGGCTTTTCAGCAGCTATGTGTTCTAATTGCATAATATTTCTTCATCGGTCAACATTTTTGGTTTAACTCCATGCTCTCTACTTCCATCATGGAGTCTACTATTTCGCCACTTGTGATCAATAGGCAAGTAACGGCGATGTCCCATATAGCAAATCTTGTCTTTTAGCTTTTTGGATGAGGTTTGTTCATTAAAAACTGGACATGCCTTATAACCTTTTGTGCTCCAACCAGATAATAATGAGTATGCTAAAAAATCATTCACAGTCCATAATAAAGCTACGTACATCCGAAAACTCTCTTTCGTACATGCATCGTATACATCAACACCTTCGGTCCATAAATGTTTAAGTTCATCCACTGTTGGCCTTAAAAATATATCCATGTCCCTTCCTGGAGATTTAGGACCGGGGATAAGTAACGACATCATGAAGAATGTCTCTTTCATATATTTCCATGGAGGCAAGTTATAAGGTACTAAAATGATGAGCCACATACTGTATGCATTACTCATGTTTCCAAATGGATTGAATCTGTCTAAAGCAAGACCTAACCTTACATTTCTTGGTTCACTGGCAAAATTAGGATACTTTTGATCAAAATCTTTCCATGCTTCTCCATATGCTGGATGCCGTAACACCCCATCTGTGATCGGTCGCTTATCATAGTGCCACCTCATATCTTCAGCTGTATGTCTTGAGGCATATAGACATTTCAAATGAGGTGTGAGTAAAAAATATCGCATAACTTTATAAAGTATCTTCTTACCTTTGTCTCCAACCACTTGGTACCTAGGCTCGTTGCATACCGGACATTTTTTAAAGAGGCATTATCCTTCCAAAAGATAGCACAATCATGCTTGCATACATGTATGTTCTCGTAGCCTAAACCCAACTCATTCATCTTCTTTTTGGCCTCATAGTGCAAAGAAGCTATCCTAATACCATTCGGAAATGCCTCTTTCAATAGTTCAAGCAACATATTGAAAGACTTATTTGTCCACTGATTGAGGACCTTAATGTGCATTAACTTCACTAAGAATGTCAAAGCAAAAAACTTTTCACATCCAGAATAAAGCTCAGATTCCTCCTTATTGAAAAGATCATCCAATTTCTTACTGTGATTGGTCCTTCCATGGTCAGACATCATCATATTGTCATCATCATTGCCAACCTCAGTGTGAGCACCACTTGGGCCAGCGATGTCCTATAATGCTTCGACCATCTCATCTTGTTCCCTTTCTTGGTCATCATCTTCATTCTCGTTTCATCCGAGACATTGCTTCCAAACTGTTCTCCATGAAAATACCACGTTTGATACATCTTCGAGAAACCTTTTAACAAACAGTGTAATTTAACTAAATCAGGCTTATGCCATGATCATTATAACACCGCACACAAGGACAACGTATCTTCCCTTCTTTATTACCATGAAGCCTTGCCTTTTCTATGAACTTCTTAATACCGGCTGTATATTCAGGACAATTTTGATTCTTTAGATGTATCCAACTCTTATCAATCGGCATTGTTGGATAACACCAAATCTGAGTAAAATAGCCATAATTGGTTGAATGATATCAAATCAATAACAAGAGCAGTAATAACATTCGTTGGATAAGATAAGGAGAACCAAATAATATGTTATTTGATCTATTTATTTGTTTATTTAAAAAAAGATGATCATCAAATCATTTTCATGTGGGGCTTATTCTTACCATTTTTATCAAAAAGAGAAAAGATAATGCATGTTGCCATCAAGATAGGAATGCAACCACTGAAACACATTGGTATCCGGTCAAGATGAGTGATCACATGTAGAAATAATTATCTGGACTATTAGGGCATTCACACCACCTTGTCTTTCATGTTCCATCATTGAATAGTATTATCTTCTGTCTTTAGGTTTGTGTTGGTGGTAATACTAACAAAGATTCTTTTTACAACACCTAGTAACTTTACTCTCATCCATCTCAAAATTGCTGAAAAACCAGAGGCTACTTTCATTAACTCAGTAGTCGTAATGTCATACATAAATTTTTCTGGCACCGTAACCGAGGTTCTAAAAAACAAATCAAAAAAGGATTTGAGTCAATAGAACTCTGTTGCATAGTTGATTTTGTGCATAAAGCCTAGTGGACAGACCTATTATTGAAATATTGTTGTACTTAGAAAACATACAGGCACATAAGTAGAGACAACTCTATTCTAGAATTCTGCCTCATAGAGGCCTCGATGGCAAAGTAATATGAATGATGCCAAAACCCAAATCATGCTTATGGGTTGTTGCAGATCATGATGTTTACATATTATGAATATAAAAATTACTGAGCTATCACAAGTGTTTTTCAGTACTTTTAAAGGATTAAAAAGGAAAAAATGCTGCATTAGAATAATTTTTTAGTAAAAATAAAGGCAGTAGGTCCATCCTGTCCGTTTCATTTCACAAAGTAGGACAACTATGGGATGAAACAACAGACAGAAATAAAGCAAACACTAAGATAAGCACCAAACTAAAGTACAACTGAAAAACCAAACTATAATCATTTTCTGATAGTGTGTAACAAATTTAATAATTGTATTGGTACATCTCGGTGTCATTAGCTCGTCTTGCTTTGGTTTTGTACCTTCATGTTTGAGCTACACCAAATCCACCTGAAATTAAGTTGGGATCCTACAACCCGTGTCAGCCAATCTATCAATGCTCATGAACTAACCTACCTAAACAAACTGTATGACAGAGCACCTAATTGATCCAATCTTCCAATGTTTATAAGATGAGTTATTCTGAAGTATTAAATGAGTGTAACCACTCTATAAAATCCTTAGCTTAAGCTCATGACACTACTCGACTCAAATAAAATCTACCCCATGGCATCCAACCAAATAAAATTTTGGTTTTAAAATTTCATGCATACCTGACCAAAATTGGAAGGGTTTATTTAGAGTACTTCTATAAGATTCTTTTGGGAAGCCAGTATTTAATCCCACCGCTCAAAGTCTCTTTCAAAGCCTTCAGCCCTTATACCATCTCCTAAAACCCTTCTACTTTTCAATACCACCCATATACAACTAAAAGTATAGTAGCAAAAGCCAAATCGGAAAGCTCTGACTAAACTCCAATTAATGTAGCCAGGCTTTGATGGAATCTAATTTTCTAAAATTTTCTAAATTTTGTTATTCTGGTATAGTTTCATATTTAGAATTCTGGCATGCAGGCCATAATTTATATTGTTTTATGATATTTTGCAAAGAAGGATGGAACAATCAAGTTCAGGCTTCTTTTCTTTGCACCTCAAATTGTATCGTGGCAGATACGAGGTAAGAAGTGATCCATTTCTTGCTAGATTGTAAACCTGTCACCTGATTTCCAGATAAACTCTTCAAATTATGGTACAGATCAAGTTCATTGTTGATGGTGTTTGGAAAATTGACCCACTACGCCCTATTGTGCATGATAACGGTTATGAGAACAACCTCCTTATCATCCCTTGAGACCTGGTATGAAATTTATGTAGCCTGTTGTGCAGAGTCAAATTAGTCTATCAAATTTTTTTAATTCATTTTCAATGATCCATAATGAAGAATTTAATATGTGGAAATGTTATCTTGTGTTTTTGTGAAGCAAATTTTCCTCGCATTCTAAAATGAAGAATATCATAATTATAAGACCTTCACGCCCTATTCATCTTCTAAACCATTGTGAAGTTCTGGAAGAGCTTGTGGAGTTGCTCTGGTATTTTGAATTAACTTAATCTTAGTCATATAGTTGCTTTCTAAGCGTCAAGCACTACGGC
Organism: Calamus simplicifolius; assembly: GCA_900491605.1. NCBI lineage: Eukaryota > Viridiplantae > Streptophyta > Magnoliopsida > Arecales > Arecaceae > Calamus > Calamus simplicifolius. The sequence goes on from UESW01004387.1 coordinate 76,939, forward strand.
TGATCCCTCTTGTGCCTAAAGTTCATTTGCCCCAAATCTGGCATCAAATATGAGGATTGATGTCAAGATTATGGCAATTTATAAAATGTTGTCAAGTTTTGGTAATCCTTATTTTTTGATTGGAAACTTTGATCCTAATAAATGACTGCTCATAAACAAGGTCTGACTTCCAAGTAGGAACTACGTTCAAGGAGTGGGAGAACATGGTATGGCTAGGTTGATTAGGCTGTTGAAACATTGTTGTCAATGTTATGGTATGGGTATGGTCATGGTATTGACGGAAAATTTGTTGGAAGCTTCCTCTATTTCACCTGCAATCTTTATTTTTTGGCAAGAAAATGACAAAAAGTTGATGGAATCCAATTTGACCTAAAATTTTCTAAAATTTTGTTAGCTAATAAAAGATTATATTTAAAATTAAAGGTATCGCGACATAAAATTTCATATGCAAGCATTCTTTATTTCATAACACAATGAACATTATTCCACAACCAAATGGATTAAAAAAAAATTTATATTTTATTTGTATAAAGTAAAATTAAAATATCCAAACCATTCAGGAACAAATTGATACAATTCAACTACTCATCCTATCTTATATCATAATCCCACAATAACGTTTTAGATCCATAATTATAGGTTGAACAAAAAAAAAAAGGCTCAATTACAAGAACAAAGCAATGCTGTCAAAAAAGGCCTTCCGTGTCATCCCGTTATTTGATCTCATTATCTCTTTCTTTACAAACCACCCACGAAGAGCAATAAGTATAAGTTATATTATAATAGTATTGATGAGGGATAAAATTGTTATTGTATTAATAACCGCACACATCGACAATTGGATCAAATCAAATCTCAACATCTTATCAGCCAGCTGTCGCATCCACCAAGCAGCGAAGCCCAATCGCCTTTAGCGGCGTCGGGTCGCCCCGACGACCCAAGCTATCCTCGTACCTCGGTGACCCAAGCTATCCTCATACCTCGGTAACCCGAGCCATCTATACCTCGGTAACCCAAGCCGTCCCCATACTTCTACAGACCGAGCCATTCTGTACCTCGGAGAATCGAGTTGCCCCTTTGCCTCGGTCGGACCAAGGCACTCGAATACCTCTGCGGAATCCGACGCGGGAGAATTCGAATTCACTATAACTGAATAAGATTTCAAACGGAGAATCATACCCAGGAGTGACCTAGGACCCATAGGGGTAGCCTAGAACCTACGTAATCACTGAATCTCAAGGCATCAACCAGCTCTCCCAGTCGTCGATCCTCTAACTGACAAGATACGGATCCTACTGGCCTCATAACAAACTTGATTCGAATCCGTTTCGAATCATAACAATTTTTGGACCTCCCCTCGCGACATGCCCAAGGAATCAGGTGATCCTCTATAAATACCACTACCCTCCAACCTCTTAGGTATGCTTGAACACTCACTCATTTTACTCATTGTCATACTGAGAACAGCTCCATCTAAGCTCGGGGCTCTTGAGAGAACACCCATCTAGGGGAGCTCTTCTGTAAGAGTCTTCTCCTCACATCTACTTGCTGTGAATCTCCACTGACTTGGGCATCGGAGGGTCCTCCGCAGAGGGCAACCCCCATAGCACCTCTGCATGCGGACTGTCTTACAGGTTCCACCCCGAGGCGATGAGATCGGCATCCGGATTAGGAGCCAGAAGCGCATCTAAGTCGGAGAACGGATTTCTGCGGCAACAGATTGGCGCTAGAGGAAGGGCCTCAAGTCCCATAAACTTGTGATCCAGGAGACAAGACTCAAAAAACCAGAAGAAGCATCATCTAATGACCAATCGAAAAAGAGCTACATCCAAGGCTCAAGATCAAGCCGCCTCCCAATGGCCTGATCCAATCAGTGGTATGACATCCCCACCGCCATCGCCAGCTAAAACTCCTTCACCATCGGCAATGGTGGTAACGTTGGACCAGTTCACCACTCTGTCACCGTCCTGACCGACCAACCCATCAAGGCGATTATCCATAGCCTAGAAGCATCGGGGAGAATGACCAAATGGGCCGATGAGCTGAGCGAGCACGACATTCAGTATCAGCCTCGTCCAGCCATCAAACCCCAGGTTTTGGCAGATTTCCTCCTCGAGTGCACCATACCCGAAGATGGCTCTGCTTCGGATACCCCTGGACAACCAAAGCCCAGCGCCCCATGGTTGCTTCACGCCGATGGATCCTTCAGCGCGGGTGGTTCTGGCGCCGGCCTGGTCCTCACCAGTTCAGAGGGTGCAACTTTCGAATATGGCATCCGCTTCTCCTTTCCAGCTTCAAACAATGAAGCAGAGTATGAAGCCTTGCTTGCTGGACTCTGAATCACCCACGAGCTTAAGGTCAAAAAACTAATTGCCTACACCGACTCCCAGTTGGTGGCTGGCCAGGTGCAGGGAGAATTTGAGGCTTGAGAGCCGAGTATGTTTCGGTATCTCCAAAAGGTTTGTGATTTATCCTCCTATTTTGATGAATTTAAAATTATCCAGATCCCAAGGACTGAAAACGCGCGCGCCGACCTTCTGTCCCGCCTGGCGACTACGGAGTCAATGGATCTCGAGTGAAAATTCCACTTGGAGGTCCTGGAGAAGCCCAGCATCGCCGATGCTGACCAGATGATGCAGGTCGACACCGAACCATCCTGGATGGACCCCCTGCATAAGTACCTTAAAGAAGGCTGCTGCCCACTGATTGATGACCGGCTATATAAGCGGTCCTTCTCAATGCCACTGCTCAAATGCCTTCGACCAACAGAGACCGATTATGCTCTTCGGGAGGTCCATGAAGAAATATGTGGCAATCATCTCGGTGGTCGGGCCCTATGCCACAAAGTGTTGTATCAAGGGTATTATTGGCCGACGATGTAGAAAGATGCCGATGACCTCGTTCGAGCTTGTGATTCATGCCAGAGGCACTCAAATGTCCAGAAGCTCTCCTCGGCACACCTGACTTCCATATCATCTCCCTGGCCCTTCGCCAAATGGGGAATGGATATTCTTGGCCCTTTCTCCCTCACAACGGGGCAAAGGAAGTTCTTATTTGTTGCAATTGATTATTTCACTAAGTGGGTTGAAGCCGAAGTAGTTGCCCAGATAACCGAAGCTTGTGCTAAAGACTTCGTGTGGAGGTCCATCATCTACCGCTTCGGCCTTTCCCACACTATCATCACTGACAACGGGAAACAGTTCGGTAACCTTAAGTTCCGAGAGTTCTGCGAGGATCATGGCATTCTCCATCACTTGATATCGGTTAGACATCCTCAAGCTAATGGAGAAGCCGAGGTAACCAACCGAACTCTCCTGCATGGAATTAAAGCTTGACACTACAAGAAAAAAAAAATTTTGCGACGCCCAAATGCGTCGCTAATGCGTCGCTAAACATGCTATTGCGACGCATTAGCGACGCAATGACTGCGTCGCTGAGTATCTCGTCGCAACCACAATTTGTCGCAATTGCGTCGCAAAACAGCAACTCTCTGTGATGCAGAGATGCGTCGCAATATTGCGACACAGCAAAATGCGTCGCTAAATTTAAAACTAAATTTTAATATTTTAAATATTAATATTAAATATTGCGACACATTCAATTGCGTTGCAATATTGCGACGTATTTAGCTGCATCGCAATATTTAATAATAATATTTTAAATATAATAGCGACGCAATATTAGTTGCTAATGCGTCGCTAATAAATTTTTTTTAAAATATTACGATGCCAGGTCACTGCATCGCAATATTTATTAATAATTTTTAGATATATTAGCGATGCAATTTTAGTTGCTAATGCATCGCTAATTAAATTTTTTAAAAATATTGCGAGGCCAGATCGTTGCGTCGCAATATTTAATAGTAATATTATGAAAATATTAGCGATGCAATTTGAGTCGCTAATGCGTCGCTAATTAATTTTTTTTAAAATATTGCGACGCCAGCTCATTGCGTCGTAATATTTAATAATAATTTTGAAATATTAGCGATGCAATTGCAGTCGCTAATGCGTCGCTAAATAAATTTTTTTAAAAAAAATAAAAATTAAAAATTAAAACGTTAATACAATTTCGTTAAATCTAAATATTGATACAAACATTTTCACTCAATCCAAACAATAATAATTTCAAAAAATAATATATATTAAAATTTTGAAGTTTTTACAACATAAAAAAAAAAAAAAATACATCAAGAATCTGAGCGATCACGTGGAGGCTGTGGAGGCTGAGACTCTGCGACAAGCGGCTAACCATATCCCGCAAATGTGCATCTCATCTCGCATGTCTGCAACCTCCTGATCCGGCCTCGCATACGATCCTCAAAATCCTGCTCGACCTCCTGCCGAACCTCCTCTGCAATAGATCTGCGAAGCTCCTCTAAACGCTCGGGAGGAAGATCACCAGGAACTCGCGAGCTGGAGGCCTGATGGGGAAAAATGTAGAAGCTCTAGTGCCCATACCATAGACCCTGCGGTCTCGTGGCTGGGCACCAACAGCCTCCAAAAACACACGTCGACTCTCCTCTGCTGAGAGTTCGACGGGCGTCTCCCCATCAGTAGAGTCGACCTGCGATGCCTGGGAGCGAAGCTCCTCGACTCGTGTCTTGAAATTATGAAATCAATAATAAATGAGTTAATAAATTTCTCGAAATAAAATTTTAGAAATTAAACAGATACTACATAAATCTAATTTCTTACCGCAACCTCCCGTGATCGCGTGTCGACCCAGGAGCCGTCCCTCCTGGTGTGTGTCGCCCTGAATAGACGAAACTCACCAGGATCTCCGCCCTCCTGCTCAGTCTATAACAATAAAAAAATTGATATTAATACAAATATTTGTAAATAACTAAAATAGTAATTAAAATATTTATGTTTTCTTACCATACGCCGTCTGTGCTCCTGAATCGAAATGGAGCCCGAAGTATGACGGAGAGACCCGTGCCAGGACCGCCCTTCTCAGATCGGCGGTTCGTGCTGGCTGATGCGGACCTCCTGCGCCAGCCATCGGACTCCCAGGCCTGCTGCCACTCGTGCCAAATACCCTCTGGCACGTGCGCAGGACGCTGACCCGATGACCTCCAACGATGAAGCATGTCGGAGTATCGGCGTCGCGTCAGAGCCTCCCATGCTGCCCTAATGGCATCATGGGTGGCAGGATCCCACGTAAACTTTTTCTGCATTAAAATAAACAGTTAGTTTCTGAATTTATTAACTTTAAGAAATTTTATATCACTGATAAATTGTATTTAATAAGTTTACCTGAAACTCAGAAAAATAAAACTCCCTCGTGGCTGGCGATACGTGGCGCCAATCGTAGCCACTGGGATCTGCACGCCTCTGAAAAACGGCGCTGATGTGGCTGGAGACATGATGCTGCTCAATGAATCTGTTAAAAAAATGCAAGTTTATAAGTAATTGACTTAAAAACATAAACAATATTTTTAATTAGTATATACTTACATCCCCTGAGCATCAAGTCGAAGTACGGTGCGGCCGATGGTGGAAGAACTCTCGGAGGTCTGTGCCGATCGGGTGGATGGTAATACTGCTGCAGAGATCGAAGGCTGCGCCTCTGCTGGAGATCCAAACTCTCCATCTCCGACGCTCATGTGATCTGATGCAGCAGGGCTACGTCTCTGCTCACCCAATCTATCGTCGGTAGATCTACCTCTGCCCCTCATACTGAAAATACTAAAGATTCACACAATTAAATTACGATTAATGATTGACTATGTAAAAATTTAACACTTATAAAAAAAAGTTAAATTTTAAAAAACCTTTATGTTTAATCGGTGTCATTTGTTTCGTGAAATGTTGGTTCAACATCCGATGCCGTATCGGATTGCGAATCAGTTTCATTATCATCGGAAGGAAACCGAACATTTGCATCCGCAATTTCTTGGACATCACCACTTGGATCTCTAAGTGATGTTTCAGGAGCCCTTGTGTCGTCCTCAATTGCATGCATTTCCATCTCATCCTCTTGAAATGCAGGGCACTCGGTGATTGACTTGATGAACTCTCCTCTAATACGATTGTTGAACGTGGGACGATTTTAGAAACGGCCCACCAATCTCGCTTGTCGTTGCGCAAACTTGGATATCCGCAGTAAAAGACTTGCTGAGCTTGGGATGCAAGGATGAATGGGTCATATTTCTGCAATCTTCGTCGATGGTTCACTTCAACCAAATTATAGTCGTTATGAACCCTTTTGCCCACAGGAACTATCGGATCGAACCAATCACAACGAAACAATACGGTTCGTTTCATAGGCCAACCGGGATATTCAACTTCAACCACCTCTACTAACTTTCCATAATAATCCTGCATATTTGCTCCAACACTTTCTCCTTTTACACACACGCCCCAGTTCTGCGTGCCTCTTGAAGCTGCTAATCGTTCAATCTGAAATTTGTACCCATTTACAAAATAGCCAGTAGAGGTTGTTACGGTCTTCAATGGCCATTGCGATAGACATTTAATGAAAATATTGTCGGTTGTCGACCATGGACCGTTGACCTATAAATTAATAAGCTATTGACATCCAATTCAAAAAATAATAGCCATTATCGAAATTGATTGAGTGATACTACTCACAAATTCATAAAACCAGTAAGCAAACTCCGTTTCTAATTTCTGCCCAATTGCAACTTGACTGATGTCGGGATTCATCTGTCGTTGTCTATCACAAAACATCCTTATGGGATGAAAAGGATGAAAACTACTGTTAGAAATTAAATATTATGGTATATTATAATATAAATTTAAATTTTCAATTTAGCATTGAAGTATACACTTACTCAATATATGGATCGACTTCTCGACAGTTCATTAGGATGTAATAATGTGCTGCATTATACTCCATATCGCTAAGATTTCTTGACTTCTGCCCACCAAATGAACGGCCGATAGCTTTAAAAATTGATATTCTACCGTCATTAGCTTCTGCTTCGTCCACACATACGTCATCGTTACGACCATGATTTCGGCTCCTCGTGTGGACGTGACCCTCAAAGTAATGCGAGGCAAAAGCTGAAACTTCTTCGACCAAGTGTGCATTGCATATAGAACCTTCAACCCTTGCCTTATTACGCACATTATTTTTTAACTTCTTAAGATACCTATATGTAAAGTTGCAACAAAAAATTAACGAATTTTTCAAGCAATGAAATAATATTTGAAATGTCAACATATCTTAATGATGTATATATTTACCTCTCGAAAGGATACATCCAGCGATACTGCACGGGACCAGCTATGCTCGCTTCGTATGGCAAGTGAACCGGTAAATGCTCCATTGAGTCAAAAAAACTGGGAGGAAATATTCGCTCAAGCTTGCATAAAATAATTGGAATTTCCTCCTCAAGCCTTGCCATGGATGCAGAAGTAATGACTGCGGCAGATAACTCCTTGAAGAATAAGCTGAGCTCCGTAATTGCCTTCCAGACATGTTGCGGAAGCAACTCACGAAAAGCTATAGGTAATAATCGTTGCATGAAAACATGGCAGTCATGGCTCTTCATGCCGAACAACTTGAGCTTATGCATGTCCACACACCTACCGATATTTGAGGCATAACCATCTGGAAATTTTAACCCTCTAAGCCAGTTACATAAAACTTCTCGTGAATTTCTGTCAAGAGTGTAACATGCTTTAGGATAGGTCCCATCGGCACTCCTTCTCAAATCACCTCTTCTGCAGTACTGATTAAGTTCTTCTCTTGACTTTGCAGTATCTTTTGTTTTTCCCGGGATGTTTAGCACCGTGTTAAATATGTTATCAAAGAAATTTTTCTCGATATGCATAACATCCAAGTTGTGCCGGATGAGATTTGTGCTCCAATAAGGCAAATCCCAAAATATACTTCGCTTCTTCCAGTTATGTTCTTTACATATACGGCTATTTATTCTATCTGCATCTGGTTCCCATGCATACATCAACCCCAAATTCTCTATAGAATCAAATAGATCCGTGCCGGACCTAACCGGTTCGGCAAATTTTGTGACTGCTTTGTTCTTCCGGAAGGCGATCAAGTTACGCCTGTAAGGATGATTTGGGGCAAGAACTTCCTATGGTTATCAAACCATGACTGCTTACCACTCTTCTGCAATGTAAATGCATCCGAATCATACATGCAATGAGGGCATGCCAGACGTCCAGCAGTGCTCCAACCAGACAACATTGCATATGCCGGAAAATCACTTATTGTCCACATCAAAGCAGCTCTCATTAAGAAATTTTGTTTCATAGAAATGTCGTAGGCTACCACTCCTGTTTCCCACAACATTTTCAATTCGGCCACCAACGGTTGCAGAAAGACATCAATCTTTTCCTTTGGATTTGATGGTCCTGGAACCAAAACGGTTAAAAACATTGCAGTATCATGCACTTCCACGGAGGAAGGTTATATACAGTCAGTATCACAGGCCAACATGAATACTGTTGCCCCGCTTGACCAAATGGTTGGAAGCCATCGGTACAAAGACCTAATCTCACATTCCTTATATCTTCAGCGAAATCAGGATGATTTTCATTGAAATGCTTCCAAGCCTTTGAATCTGATGGATGCCGCATTTCATCCTCTTTAGATTCATGTTCGGCATGCCATCTCATATCAGCAGCTGTTGCCTCAGATCTGTATAATCTCTGCAGGCGTGGGGTAAGAGGAAAGTAATGCATCCTCTTGTAAGGCACACTTTTCCTCCTACTTGTACCGGCTCCTCCTTCGGTGTTTTTGAACCTCGATTGCCCACAAATCTTACACCATCTCAGCTCTGAGTCTTCACCCCAAAATATCATACAATTGTTCAAGCAACAATCGATCTTATTAACTGGAAGCCCAAGCCCACGCAACAACTTCTTTGTTGCGTAAAAACTGTCTGCGCAACATTATCATTTGGCAGAATTTCTTTGATTAACTCAGCTACAGAATTGAACGCCTTTTCTGATAATCGATGTTCTGCCTTAATATTCAACATTCGAGCAGCTGTAGAGAACTGGGAATGACCCTCACACCCAGGATACAATTCTTGATTGGCAGCACTCAACATATCGTAAAATTGTTGTGCTTCTGGATTTGGTTCTTCCATAAATGTATTCTGATTGAAGTCATTACCCGATGCATTCATAACCATTTGTTCATATGTGTTTAAATTCACAAATGGTTCATCTACGGGAATTGACTCTTGTTGGCCTATAACAACTGCTGGAATATCCTCTGGTTCACCATGACAGTACCAAACATAGTAATCAGGAACAAAACCCTTCTTACACAAATGCACCTTAACAGTTTCCACATCTCTGTAGGCTTTATTCTGACACCTGTGGAAGTTGCATGGGCACCTAATCCTAGGCCCATCCATCCATTCAGGTTGGCTACATGCAAATGCGATAAATTCTTCCAATCCATTCAGAAAATCTGGATTCAGCAAGCCATCTTTTATCCTTGCATACATCCATGAGCGAGTCCCGCTCATTTTTGACCGACTTATACAAAGTCTGGTAAAGCATTAAAAAACCAAAAAATAAAACTATATTAGTATTAATACATATATAACTAAATTATTTCTTGGGCACACAACTAAGGTTAATTACAACCAATTAAATCATTTATAAGTACCAAATTTTTTTTAGAACTAAGGTCCCTACCATGCAAGGGCGAGCCACGGCTACGATCCTTGGGTGCTAGCAAGGACCGAGGCATAGGTTTGGCTAATAGGGCTTGAGTTTGGGTCGGGCCGCAAGGCGGTGCGTTTAGTCATTAGACTTCACAAGAATTCAAGTGTCTTAAATAATTCTACCTTCACTCCATGTCTACAAGGTAAGGCCCTATCCCATTCAAGAATATTTTTTGTGATATGTTATTCTGCTATTAATTATCATCGATCGGCACATTGAAATTTCGGCAGCATTTCCCCATATGTTCTCCTAAATGTGTGGTATATAAGCCACACTAGGAGAACGTATGAGCAAATGCAAACCGAAATCTCACCCCACGATGATTACTAGCAGACTAACATGTCACAAAAAATATTCTCAAACTGTCCACCAGGACAATTTGAGAATTTGCAAGACTAAGGCTTACAAATTCTCAAACGGGTCTAAAGGTTAATTAAAGTGCTGTGATTATGAAAGTCCGAAGACAATCGAACTTATGCTTGTTATTCTTAACATCTTGTGAATTATACAAATGTAATTCATGTCAATTTCTTAAGATTGTCGAATATAAAAACTAAAATATAAATCATTGAAACTACTAATTGTTGCTGAAATTAAATAATATACAACAAACTTTTATTTAGCATTTCAAAATGTAATGCATCATTAATTTGAAGCAGAATGTAAATAATCAAGACATAAAAATTGTAAATTACAAATGCACAAATATTATTGCATAAATAAATTTTTTTTTATTTTCCGTTTTTTTTTTTTGGGATTTTCCCCCCCCCCCTGTTAAAAATTTTTTTTTTTTTTTTCACAGTGGCCTGGCCACCGTGGCCAGGCCACTGCCGGCCACGGCAACGGCCGTGGCCGGACAAAAAAAAGGGGGGGGGGGTTTTCCCCCCCCCCCTGTTAAAAAATTTTTTTTTTTTTTACAGTGGCCTGGCCACCGTGGCCAGGCCACTGCCGGCCACGGCAGCGGCCGTGGCCGGAGAAGAAAAATGGGGGGGGGGGGTTTCCCCCCCCCCCCTGTTAACAGTGGCCTGGCCACCGTGGCCAGGCCACTGCCGGCCACGGCAGCGGCCGTGGCCGGAGAAGACAAAGGGGGGGGGGGGGTTTCCCCCCCCCCCTGTTATTTTTTTTTTTTAACAGTGGCCTGGCCACCGTGGCCAGGCCACTGCCGGCCACGGCAGCGGCCGTGGCCGGAGAAGACGGGGGGGGGGGTTTCCCCCCGTTAAAATTTTTTTTTTTTTACAGTGGCCTGGCCACCGTGGCCAGGCCACTGCCGGCAGCGGCCGTGGCCGGAGAAGACAAAATGGGGGGGGGGGTTTCCTCCCCCCCCCCTGTTAAAAAAATTTTTTTTTTTACAGTGGCCTGGCCACCGTGGCCAGGCCACTGCCGGCCACGGCAGCGGCCGTGGCCGGAGAAGACGGCCACGCGGCCGTGGCCGGAGGAAATTTTTTTTAAAAAAAATTTGGAAGAGGGTGGGGGGCTTACCTCGGTCGAGAGGAGACGCCGGAGTTGGAGGAGACCGCCGGGGCCAGAGCACCGGAGGGGGGAGCCGGAGCAGCGAACGGTGGGGGAGCCGGAGAGGTTTTGGGGAGGGGCGGCGGCTAGGTCAAGACGGGGAAGAAGAAGAGAAGGCCGGCCGACTTATATATAAGTGATTAGCGACGCAAATATTGCATCGCTAATCGGTCGTAATTTTTTTTTAATTTATTATGTATTAGCGACGCAACAATGCGTCGCTAATCCATCGTTAATTTGGCCTTATTATATTTTTATGAAAAAAATAGCGACGCAATTAATTGCGTCGCTAATGCGTCGCTAACTTGGCGCCAATGTCCGGCGGAAAATTATTTTTATTTTCTAGAAATTACGTCGCTAAGGCATCGCAATATTTTTTTAATATTTTTAAATGATTAAAATAATAATTTATGTTTTTTTTTTTTTTTTTTTAAATGATAAAATTATAATTTATGATAATTGTGACGCATAAATTGCATCACAATATTTTTTTTTTTACTTTTCATTACATCTATTTATAGAAAAAACATTGCGACGCAACGAATGCGTCGTAATATATTTATTTTATTTTATTACTGATAAAAAATATATTACTAAAAACTATTGCGACGCATTAGTTGCGTCGCAATATTTGTTTATTATTTTCTTTGATAATGCGTCGCTACGACGTCGCAATAATTTTTAATATTATAAACGATAATATTTATAATTTATGATAATAATTGCGACGCACAAATTGCATCGCAATATTTTTTTAAACTTTTTTATTACATATTTATAGAAAAAATATTGCGACGCAACTAATGCGTCGCAATATTATATTTCTTTTATATATTAATACTGATAAAAATTATATTTACTAAAAATAATTGCGACGCATACATTGCGTCGTAATATTTGTTTTTTTTCTTCGAAAATGCATCGCTACGGCGTTGTAATAATTTTTTAATATTTATAAATGAATATTTATAATTTATGATAATAATTGCGATGCACAAATTGTGTTGCAATATTTTTTTATACTTTTTCATTACATATATTTAGAAAAAATATTGCGACACAACTAATGCATCGTAATATTATATTTCTTTTATTTATTATTACTGATAAAAATTATATTTACTAAAAATAATTGTGACGCATACATTGCATCGCAATATTTGTTTATTTTTTTATTCAAAAATGCATCGCTACGACATCGTAATAATATTTTAATATTTATAAATGGTATATTTATAATTTATAATAATGATTCAGACGCATAAATTACGTCGCAATAATTTTTTTATACTTTTTCATTACATATATTTATAGAAAAAACATTGCGACGCAACTAATGCGTCGCAATATTATATTTCTTTTATTTATTATTACTGATAAAAATTATATTTACTAAAAATAATTGCAACGCATACATTGCGCCGCAATATTATTTATTTTTTTCTTCAAAAATGCATCGCTACGGCGTCGCAATATTTGTTTAATATTTTTTTTAAACTTTTTCATTACTTTTTTTTTAATAATTATAAACGATCCAACGGTTGCGATCGATCCAAGCCATGATCGATCCCGATCGGCGATGATCCGACGGTTGCGATCGATCCAAGCCATGATCGATCCCGGTCGGTGACGACCTATCTCGGACCGTCACGATCGATCGGATCGGCGATGATCCGACAGTTGCGATCGATCCAAGCCATGATCGATCCCAGTCGGTGACGATCCGACGGTTGCGATCGATCCAAGCCATGATCGATCCCGGTCGGCGATGACCTATCTCGGACCATGGCGATCGATCGGATCGGCAACGATCCGACGGTTGCGATCGATCCAAGCCATAATCGATCCCGGTCGGCGAGGATCCGACGATTGCGATCGATCCAAGCCATGATCGATCCCGGTCGGCGATGACCTATCTCGGACCGTCGCGATCGATCGGATCGGCGAGGATCCGACGGTTGCGATCGATCCAAGCCATGATCGATCCCGGTCGGCGAGGATCCGATGGTTGCGATCGATCCAAGCCATGATCGATCCCGGTCGGTGACGACCTATCTCGGATCAGCCATGATCGATCCCGGTCGGCGACGATTCGACGATTGCGATCGATCGAAGCCATGATCGATCCCGATCGGCGACGATTCGACGGTTGCGATCGATCGAAGCCATGATCGATCCCGGTCGGCGATGACCTATCTCGGACCATGGCGATCGATCGGATCGGCAACGATCCGACGGTTGCGATCGATCCAAGCCATGATCGATCCCGTCGACGAGGATCCGACGGTTGCGATCGATCCAAGCCATGATCGATCCCGGTCGGCGACGATCCGACGGTTGCGATCGATCCAAGCCATGATCGATCTCGTCGGCGATGACCTATCTCGGACCGTCGCGATCGATCAGATCGGCGACGATCCGACGGTTGCGATCGATCCAAGCCATGATCGATCCCGATCGGCAACGATCGACGGTTGCGATCGATCCAAGCCATGATTGATTCCGATCGGTGAGGATCCGACGGTTGCGATCAATCCAAGCCATGATCGATCTCGATCGGCGACGACCTTTCTCGGACCATCGCGATCGATCGGATCAGTGATGATCCGACGGTTGCGATCGATCCAAGCCATGATCGATCCCGGTCGGCGAGGATCCGACGGTTGCGATCGATCCAAGCCATGATCGATCCCGGTCAGCAACGACCTATCTCAGACCGTCGTGATCAATCGGATCGGCGATGATCGGATGGTTGTGATCGATCCAAGCCATGATCGATCCCGGTCGGCGACGATCCGACGGTTGCGATCGATCCAAGCCATAATCAATCCCGGTCGGCGACGACCTATCTCGGACCATGGCGATCGATCGGATTGGCAATGATCTGACAGTTGCGATCGATCCAAGCCATGATCGATCCCGATCGGTGAGGATCCGACGGTTGCGATCGATCCAAGCCATGATCGATCCCGGTCGGCGATGATCCGACGGTTGTGATCGATCCAAGCCATGATCGATCTCGGTCGGCGACGACCTATCTCGGACCGTCGCGATCGATCGGATCGGCGATGATCCGATGGTTGTGATCGATCCAAGCCATGATCGATCGCGGTCAGCAACGATCCGACGGTTGCGATCGATCCAAGCCATGATCGATCCTGGTCGGTGAGGATCTGACGGTTGCGATCGATCCAAGCCATGATCGATCCCGGTCGGCGACGACCTATCTCGGACCGTTGCGATCGATCGGATCGGCGATGATCCGACGGTTGTGATCGATCCAAGCCATGATCGATCCCGATCGGCGACAATCCGATGGTTGCGATCGATCGAAGCCATGATCGATGACCGGGATCGATGATCCGACGGTTGCGATCGATCCAAGCCATGATCGATCCCGGTCAGCGACGACCTCTCTCGAACCGTGGCGATCGATCGGATCGGCGACGATCCGACGGTTGCGATCGATCCAAGCCATGATCGATCCTGATCGGCGACGACCGATCTTGGACCGTCGTGATCGATCAGATCGATGATGATTGAGGGTTGCGATTGATCGAAGCCATGATCGATCCCGATCGGCGACTACCGATCTCGGACTGTCACGATCGATCGGATCGGTGATGATCCGATGGTTGTGATCGATCGAAGCCATGATCGATCTCGATCGGCGATGATCCGACGGTTGCCATCGATCCAAGCCATGATCGATCCCGGTCGGCGACGACCGATCTCGGACCGTCGCGATCGATCCAATCGGCGACGACCCGACGGTTGCGATCGATCGAAGCCATGATCGATCACGGTCGACAACGACCGATCTCGGACATTATTAATTTTTAATTATATTTTCTAATTTATTGCGTCGCTAATGCCTCGCTAATTTGGCATTATGAATTTCTTTTCAAATATTGCGACGCATTAATTTGCGTCGTTAAATAAATTTTTTTTAATTACTTTACTATTTTATTGCATCGCTATTACGTCGCTAATTAACATATTTATTTTAACAAAACATTGCGATGCACTGGATTGCGTCACAATATTTTTATTTTATAATACTATTTTCTTAAAATAAATTTTATTTAAATTAATTACGATACAATTATTGCTTCGCTAAATTTAAAAATAATTTTTATATTTCTCTGGTTTATTGCGTCGCTAATGCGTCGCTATTTAAAATAATTAAGTTTTTTAAAAACATTGCGACGCACTGTTTTGCATCGCAATATTTTTTTTCATATTAATATTTATAAAAATTAATTTTATTTAAAATAATTATGACGTAATTAGTGCATCACTAAATTAAAATTAATTTTATAATTTTCTGATCTATTGCGTTGCTAATGCGTCGCTATTTAAAATTATTATGTTTTTCAAATATATTGCGACGCACTGAGTTGCGTCGCAATATTTTTATTTCATAATTATATTTTATAAAAATTAATTTTTTTTATTAATATTTGCAACGCAATTTTTGCATCGCTATATTAAATATTTTTTTCTCATTTTATGTTTATTGCATCGCTAATGCGTCGCTATTTAACATAATTAATTTTTTAAAAAACATTGTGACGCACTTAGCTGCGTCACAATATTTTATTCCTTTAATAATATTTTAAAAAAACATATTTTATAAATATTGCGATGCATTTTTGCGTCGCTAAATTTAAATATTATTTTTTAAATTTATGGTTTATTGAGTCGCTAATGCGTCGCTATTTGCGTCGCAATGTTTTTTTGACGCGGAGGCGTCGCAATGTAGTCACAATTTTAGCGACGCATCTTTGCGTCGCTATTTCATTATTTTCTTGTAGTGTGACTCAACCGGGCGCGAGGTAGATGGGCCGAAGAGCTCCACCATGTATTGTGGGCATCCCAAACTATTGAAAGGGTACCCACAGGGCAAACCCCATTCAAGATGGCTTTTGGCACAGAAGCTGTCATCCCTGTGGAGGTCGAACTCCCCTCCCCTCACGTGGAAGGTTATTCGGAGGAATCCAACGATGAGCAGCTCCAAACCGATCTTGATTTAGTAGAAGAAGTCAGGGAGAAAGCCCAAATTCGGATGGCTACCTACCAGCAAAGAGTAGCCCGCTATCACTCCACCAGAGTCCAAGGAAAATTTTTCCTTCCCGGCGATCTGGTGCTTTGAAAGGCATCCATCTCAAAGCCACTGGAGCAAGGAAAATTATCCCCGAATTGGAAAGGTCCCTACCAAGTGACGGAAGTAATCGGACCCGACACCTACAAACTCCAAGATTTGGATGAAAAATCTATTCCTCGAATATGGAACTCGGATAATCTCCATGCATATCATCAGTAAAAGTACGCTCTTACTAAATTCATTCTGTTCATTGAATTAAATTTAATTCTCAAAGACTCGCAAAATTTTTATAACTCTCTTTGGAAGCAGCAATGAGAAGCAGGTCCTGCTGTACATAAAATCCTCGGTCGGGCCGAGCGATCTGCATACCTTGGCCACGCCAAGTAAAATATAATCTTGAAGCCTCGGCCAAGCCGAGTAACGGTCTCCGTACCTTGGCCATGCCAAGTAAAATATAATCTTTTTAAATCCTCGATCGGACCGAGCGATCTCCGTACCTTGGCCGCGCTAAGTAAAATATAATCTTGAAGCCTTAGCCAAGCCGAGTGACGATCTCCGTACCTTGGCTGTGCCAAGTAAAATATAATCTTGAAGCCTCGGCCAAGCCGAGTGACGGTCTCCATACCTTGGCCGCGCCAAGTAAAATATAATCTTGAAGCTTTGGCCAAGCTGAGTGACGGTCTCCGTACCTTGGCTGTGCCAAGTAAAATATAATCTTTTTAAATCCTCGGCTGAGCCGAGCGATCTTCGTACCTTGGCCATGCCAAGTAAAATATAATCTTGAAGCCTCGGCCAAGCCAAGTGACGGTCTCCGTACCTTGGCTGCGCCAAGTAAAATATAATCTTGAAGCCTCGGCCAAGCCGAGTGACGGTCTTCGTACCTTGGCCATGCCAAGTAAAATATAATCTTTTTAAATTCTTGGCCGGGCTGAGCGATCTCTGTACCTTGGTCGTGCCAAGTAAAATATAATCTTGAAGCTTCAGCCAAGCCGAATGATGTTTCCGTACCTTGGCCGCGCCAAGTAAAATATAATCTTGAAGCCTCGGTGAAACCGAGTGATATATTTCTGAATAATCTCCGAAACCTCGGCCAAACCGAGTGATATATTTTTGAATAATCTCCGAAGCCTTGGCCAAACCAAGTGATATATTTCTGAATAATCTCTGAAACCTCAGCCAAACCGAGTGATATATTTTTGAATAATCTCCAAAGCCTCGGCCAAACTGAGTGATATATTTCTGAATAATCTCCGAAGCCTCGGCCAAACCGAGTGATATATTTCTGAATGATCTCCGAAGCCTCGGCCAAACCGAATGATATAGTTCTAAAGCTTTAGCCTGATCGGGTGATTTCTCAAATACTCTGGCACGACTAAGGCATCCTATCATGCTTCGGCAGAGGTAAGTAACCTTCCTCCACTTACCAGCAAGATTATACAAGTTCTTTCATCCCCTCGAGTAGGATCATGTATGCATCATAAGTTCACAGGGCCGCCCAGGCCTCCCTCTGACCTAAACAGAGGTGAATGCTTCCTCCACAGAGGACTAAATATTGTGCTTAACAAAAACAAAGTAGCAAAAGCACCGCTGGACTTATGCTGTGGTTGCGCAATATGAGTAAGATAGCTCTCAGCACAACCATACTGGAAAAAGAAACAAGTAGTCGAAGAAGAAAGGGTAAGAACTTTCTTTATTAATGAAAAGTTACAACCTCCTGAGAGGCATTACAAGTGCATCATAGCATAAGAAATAAAGACAAATAAAATAAAAACTCAGCTGAGCGGCTTCGGTCGATAACGATGTTTCTGCATCCGATCCTAGAAATCAGAAAAACCAATCAGCTCCATTGGGCCACTAGTTAATGTCAAAGAGCAAAGTAGGCCATCCACGGACCCCCAAGACGGACGCGTTGAGGGATCCTAACCAGGTCAAAGACCTGTGGATGCTGATGCTGAGGATGCCTCCTCCCCCAAGTGGGATGCTGGGTTGCTAGTCACTGCCCAACAACATAGACAAAGGACTAGCAGACCAACACCACTCTCCTCCCTCCTCGCTCAAGAAAAGACCTCTCAGGCGGATGAACTGAGAGATCCAAATTGAGGAGGGAGGTGAGTCCCATGTCTTCTATGGGGAATACGTATGCTTTGCGTTTCCTATGGTCCCCAAGGCAGTTGACAAAGGCCACATAGGAAGCGCATACATGCGCTCCCCATATGACCTCTGTGTGCCTCCTCATGCGCTCTCCATATGACCTCCGAAATTCCTTCCTTGAGGACCACTTGCTCTTCAGCATCTTCTTCATCACCCCAGCTATCTGAGATGAACCAGCTTTCAAAAGAGAAGCTCGATCTCTTCGCTCTCAATGAAACATGCACCATGAAAGCCCTTACAACTTACAGAAAGAGAAAATCTTGGGAGATAGCCGAATGCGGTCCGCTCTCCCCATTTTTATAGGCAAGCAAACCGGGAGAAACCATTAAAGAAGGGAGCCTCAGAATTCGAAACACCCTGGCTGTGCTGCCACGTGGTAGATCAAAAGAAAAGGGCACTTTCCAAAGCGCGCCGGACGTGCCTCCCAGGCTATACGGAAGACGAAGATTTCCTTCCGATCTCAAATCAAGAGCCTTAAATACAGGAAACCGACCGCAGGTCCTTGAGATATGGGCAGGCCTGGGAAATCCCCTTTCGAAAACGATGTCGTCCAATGGTGATCGAGTGCTTATCGCGTACGCTAAAGAGACCCGTATTGGAAAAGGCCAACGAGATAAATACCTTAAGAGGAAATGAAGCATCCTTTAGCAAAACCGTTTTATATGCCTCGGAAAAAAATGTACCAACTTTTTACATCGGACAAACCGAACTATCTAACCTCGGCCCCAGCCGAGGTATTTGCATAGTTTTGGTCATTTCACGCCAAACCATTTTGTGCCTCAGCAAACCAAGTTAGCTTGCGCGCACCTAACCTCGGCTCCAACAGAGGCAAAGTCGGAGTTACGTTCCATGGCAAAACCAAACAATTTTATGCATCAACAAAACCAGTTCTGGCTTCGATTAAGCAAAATCTTCAATTCGGAACCCCTAAGGGCTATTCAACCTTAAAGCACATTTCGTTTACGATTCGTTTACCATCGAAGGAACTCCCAGCAAAAAGGTCGTTTGAAAAGACAATAACCAAAGCGATAAGACAAAGCAGAAAGAGATTAAAATATTCATTCATTGAATTTTGATCAGATTACAAGTTGAAAAAGCAAAAAATACATGAGCAATCCTTAAGAATCAGGGTTCGGGTCGGTCCCAGGAACCTCCTCGGTAACATCCGAAAGGACTTGACTCGCTACACCCACTTTGAATGTTGTTGGAAGAGAAATCTCGGGTTCCTCGGCAGTGAGCTGAGGGCATTTTTCAGGAGCCATGGCCTCATCAGGACCCAGGATGGCGTCAAGGTCAACGTCTGAGATGTCCTCATATTCCGCTTCTTCGGCCCCCGGGGTATGAGTATCAAATAGCTTGGCCTCCAGAAAAGATAAATCTAACTCGGGATACACTCGAAAAATCTTTGCTCGAGTTTCCTCTTCGTCGAACCGAAATGCATCGGCGCAAGCATCTTTACACTCCTCAGAGAATTGAACAGAACTTTTGTACTCCTCTACAGCCGAGGTAATTCGATCGTTAGCTTCAGCTAGCTGGCCCCCAAGTTTGAGATTCATTTGGCGACTCGCGGCCAACTCCGCCCTTAGGGCCTTAAATTGCTCCTGCGTCTCGAGCTCGATTTTGCCTATCTGCAAATATCATGTCATTTGAGGCCATAAACAAAAGAAAAGTGTCGGAAATAAGTAAATGAGAAAACACTATACCTCTTCCTCCCGCCGAGCCATTTTATCGCTCAACTCATGGACCTTTCCAGGGCCTTCAATTTGGCCGCTTTATTCTATTGGAGACCCTCCTTGAGGTCATCAATCCGGGACTGTCTGTCCTGATTTCTTGCTGAGATTGATTGAGATCAGCGGTGAGTTTGACAATCTGACCATGCTGCCATTTCAATTGATCTTCCCTATCGGCGAGTCTTTTATTCAGGCCGGTGAGCTGATCTTATTGTTGCCGGTACCTGCATTCCTCCTCGTCGAGCTTCTTGACCCAACTATCTTTTTCCTTGGCATAACTGCTCTTCAGCTGACCCCACCTCTTGTCGAAGTGCCGCTGCAAGCATTGATTTCGTCGGCATGCTTAGCCTTGATTTAGGATAACTCCAAGCAAGCCTTGTCCGATTGTTCATGAAAACCCTGGAGCTCTTTGACTTGAGCCTTGAGCCGAGAGGCCCTCTCGACGGTAATTCGGTAGGACTCACCCATCGTTTCGAGGTCCATCTGAACAGACACCAAGGCTCTGGAGAGCCGGCTGGTCGAATCCACCCTTGTTCGAAGGTTGGCCACCTCCCTCCTGGCCTGAGCGTAGGCCCACGTGGCCAAATTTAAGCACCAATTTAGCGCCCTCATAATTAAGGCATTCTACAGAACAAACGCAAGTAAAAAAACTATGGCCGAACCAGCCGACTAAGAATTATAACCTTGGTATGATGACTCACTCAAAAGGCATAGTTTGTAGCGATCTTCATAAGAGCGGCACTACTAATATCGGAGAGAAGGTAGACATCCTTCAGTGCCCCGAACCGACCTAAAGTTGCATCAATAATGTCCCCAACTGTAGGCTCATTCGTCGAGGAACTCCCCCAACGCGCAGTATAGACCGCATCAAGGTAGTGAATATATCATCCACCTCTGGGCCATGAATAAGAGAACTCATAGCCAAAGAACTGGCCTGAGGGACTTCAGCCTGAGGAACCGCCATCTGCTTGGCTTCCTCCATCAGAACTTTAGCCTGCAGAGCCTCGGATGCTTTGGCCCTGGTTGAAGGAACCTCTGTCCGAGCGTCCCCTTCATTCAGTGGTTCTTCTTCTTCTTCTTCCTCCCCAAATGTAGCTTCATCCATGGCGGACTCTACCCGCACCTTGGTCTCTCCCACGGCACCCCTTGGTGCCATAAGAGAGAGACCCTCAACAGGAGGCACCTCGACCTCCATCAACCTTTCGACGAACAGCTCCACTTGAGCTTCGGCAGTCGCAATTGCCTCTTTTGACTTCTCGGCCAGAGTAGGGACCTCCTCCCCATCCACGTGCTGCACCAAAGGGATGCCAACCACAGGTAGATGAGGCTGGTTAGCCTCGGGTGGGGGGATTACCGGGAAAACCGGTGACATTTCCTCGGCATCGTCCGACATGACCACAATTTGAAGGGGGAAAACCTTGATGGCTCCCTCCGAGTTTACCCCAGCAGCTCTCTCCACCTCCGCTACCGTATCCCCCTCTGGCAGAGGGGGCGCACCGACCGCAGCCGACACTCCCGCCTCCCCCCTCTCAGGGGTAGAAGAGTGTTGGTCGATGTTGTCTTTCCTTGGCTCCTTTGAGTGAGACCCGGAAGGACGGATCCTCTTCTTGGACCTGTGCTTGTCCCTAGAGCTGGAGCCCCTGTGGTGCTTGCCCAGCTCCTTCCTTATTTGGCCCACAAATGCAGACCTCTTGGCTAAAAACATGACAGATATTCAGTTAAACAGTAATGGAATTACCTAAACATACTAACCATCAAAGCGAAGACTTACCTTGGGGGTCAATGGAGCTAAGCCCAACGACGAAAAGGGCATCCTCTAATAACAAGGCGCTAGCCAATACCACATGACCACTGTGAAGGGTTACCAGATCTTTCTTCTCCTACTCGCTCAACTCCGGGCGCGCCTCCAGATCCTTCAAATAACTCGCCCATCCCCTCGGAAAATTTGAGCCAATGTTTCCTTCGGCAATGAAAAATTGGGACTTCCACTCCTTTATCGAAAACGGGTTATCAAAAATCATCTTGAACGACTTTCGGGGGCCAATATAGGGCCACTCAGAGCTTCTCCCGGAGACTAGGTTGTAGCAAATTTGGAACATAGGAAGGGTCGCGGTCACCCCAACATGACTGCACATTGAGATGAACCCGATAAGATTGCGCCAGCTATTTGGAGCCACCATTGTTGGGTATATGTTATAAAACCTCATCACCTACTATACCAACGGATGAAGAGGAAACCGGAGACCTGCCCTCAAGCTCTCCTCATAGAAGAAAACTCCATGGCTTAACCTAGTCAGAACCCTATGCTCAACCCTCGGCACCCACAAGGCTACATCCTGAGGAACCTTGTAATGGCGATGAATTCTATCCAGGTCGTCAAGAGTTACCTCAGAGGCAGCATTGCCTGGACCTTTCATATTGGCTGAATAAGAGGCGGAACACGAACAAGCAAACAAGGGCTCAGAAAAGAATGGAAAATCTCTATGGCAAGGACGAAGAGGCGTTGCAGAAAGAGCGCCGCCCTAGCCCTCTTTAAATAAATGCTTCAGAAGGAAAGCCCAAGATGCCAAAACTTCCGATATGGGCACCAGAAATAAAGGAGTCCCGCCACGTGGAACTCCCACTATCGTGGCCTACTGGAAACGAAGTGTTTCCTCCTCGAGCTATGACAAAAATGATGATGAAACAGCGGCCCGTCATTTAGGAGATTATCATTGCCCGCCTCTTTGAATCCTCCAAATAAGACTGTTCTGGAACTCTACTCCCTATATCCGAATTTACACTTTGGACTAGGGAGTGGGGGGCATGTGATGAGGGGTAAAATTGTCATTGCATTAATGACCGCACACATCGATAATTGGATCAAGTCCAATCTCAACGTCCTGTCAGCCAGCTGTCGCATCCACCAAGCAGTGAAGCCCAATCGCCTTCAGCGGCATCGGGTCACCCAGACGACTCGAGCTATCCTCATACCTCGGCGACCCAAGCTATCCTCATACCTCGGCAGTCCGAGCTATCCTCATACCTTGGTAACCCGAGCCGTCTATACCTCGGTAACCTGAGCCGTCCCCATACTTCTACAGACCGAGCCATTCTGTACCTCGGAGAATCAAGTTGCCCCTTTGCCTCGGCCGGACCGAGGCACTCAAATACCTCTGCGGAATCCGGCGCGGGAGAATTCGAATTCACTATAACTGAATGAGATTCCAAATGGGGAATCATATCTAGGAGTGACCTAGGACCCACAGGGGTGGCCTAGAACCTACGTAATCGTTGAATCTCAAGGCATCAACCAGCTCTCCCAACCATCAATCCTCTAACTGATAAGATACGGATCCTACTGGCCTCATAACAAACTTGATTCGAATATGTTTTGAATCATAATGATTTTCGGACCTCCCCTCGTGACACGCCCAAGGAATCAGGTGATCCCCTATAAATACCACTGCCCTCCAACCTCTCAGGTACGGTTGAACACTCACTCATTTTACTCATTGTCATACTGAGAACAGCTCCATCTGAGCTCAGGGCTCTCGAGAGAACATCCATCTAGGGAAGCTCTTATATAAGAGTCTTCTCCTCACATCTGCTTGCTGTGAATCTCCATTGACTTGGGCGTCGGAGGGTCCTCCGTAGAGGGCAACCCCCACAACACCCTCTGCGTGCAGACTGTCTTGCAGGTTTCACCCAGAGGTGACAAGATCGGTGTCTGAATTAGGAGCCAGAAGCGCACCCGAGTTGGAGAACAGATTTCCACGGCAACAAGTATATTTTATAAGATAACCCTTTTTCTTGTAGTGACATGTGTTGAGTTAGGGCCACTGATTATCTAGCTAATTGCTTTCAGCCCACAAACACAAAGAATATGGAAATCAAACAAAGGCATTGCATGTTGAACTATTTCATTCTAGCACATAAGGATTAGATTAGAGAGATTCTACTGTAACTCAGAAAAATTGCACAAGAAAGCAGCCTAGTGCATTGCACCAACCACATTGCTTCATTTAATGGCATACTTCATCATGCCAGTTCAAAGGGAGCCATGATAGTGCACCACACCAACAAAGAGAGCAATGATAATACACCACAACAGCTAAGT
Source organism: Calamus simplicifolius (assembly GCA_900491605.1). Lineage (NCBI taxonomy): Eukaryota > Viridiplantae > Streptophyta > Magnoliopsida > Arecales > Arecaceae > Calamus > Calamus simplicifolius. Next base: position 101,212 of record UESW01004387.1, read on the forward strand.
GATGACATTTTTGGGTTTATTAAGCATTTTCCATTAAGTCATGACACAACATATCTAAACACATGTACATATAAAATATAAGAATAAACTTTACAGTAACAATCAGCATCTTGGTTCTAAACCTACATCGATCCATCAATTACACAAGTCAATTTAATGTACCAAAACTCGATATACTATTAAATCTTAGTTCAATATTTGGCATATTATAACTTTCACAATCACTTTCTAATCTAATTATTTGTAACAATAGAGTATATACTGTTGCTGCCAAATCACTTGCAGTGAGCGTTGGGTGAACTGAGATCTCCACGGGCCTTCAGAAACATGGAGAGATCGCCTTCTTCTTCTTCCAAAAGCTTGCAAAAAGCTCCGGACCGGTGGTTCCGGTGGGGACCCTCCGACGCTCAAGTTAGTGACTCATAGCACATGAGTTTTGTATTAGAGCAGTGCTTGAGAGAGAGAGCTCCCCCCGTTAGGGTTGGCTCTTATATACCTGCTCGGAGTCCTTCTTACCCTTCCGTCATAACAGCCGGATTTTCTCTTCTGTTGAGATCGGCTTCGTAGATTAGCACCAGATGGTTAGATACATTTTGCGAATATCGGCGAGTGTGCAATACCTGTAACTGCCCGTGATCTTGGTAAAAAGTGGGTGAGTGGATCGCATTGTATAGTTTTAAGTCCGTTCAACATCAAAATTCGGCTTCATGATAGGAATTGCGTTAATGGCTGAGATTGGAGCCGGATTTGGAGCTGGGGGCCGAGGCTGAGGCCAGGAACTGATGCTGGAGCTGAGGCCGAGGCCAGGAGCCGATGCTGGAGCCGAGGTCGGGGCCGAGGCCGAAGCTGGAAGCCGATGCCGGAGCCAAGGCCGGGGCCAAGGCTGAAGCCGAGAGCCGATGCCAGAGCCAAGGTCGGGGCCGAGGCCGAAGCCGGGAGCCAATGTCGGAGCCAAGGCCGGGGCCAAGGCCAAAGCTGGGAGCCGATGCTGGAGCCGAGGCCAGGGCCGAGGCCGATGCCGGGAGCCGATGCCGGAGCCGAGGCCGGGGCCGAGGCCAAAATCGGGAGTCGATGTCGGAGCTGAGGCCGGGGCCGAGGCCGAACCTGGGAGCCGATGCTGGTCGAAATTATTACCCTTGCTTCGAAGGTGTTTGTTATAGTGCCGCTAGGAGGGATGGTTAGTCACATCAGATGCCCCCCGCCCCTAAGATGAGAGAGCGTGTACTCATCAGCGAAAGGGGTGTTAGTATCTGCAGTACCTCATGGTGGCCGATCCTATCTATTTGGGTTGTTGGGATTGGGCAAGATTTTCATCGAGCGTGGAACCATGGAAAGGAGGGTGCCATCATTGCGATGAGGTCACCACCGTTCCTTCATAGGCGGTGCCCATCGCGTCCTGTGCACCGGGTGGGCACCGGAGCGGTCTCCAATAATGAACAGGCGCGTGACCAACTAGAGGTAGGCGGGATGATTTGAAACACGAGTATAAAAGAGGGTTGCTCTGGGTTTGAGCCACTTCTACTGGTTTCATATTCCCTACCGACTATTCAAGCCTGTTCATCTTCCACCACCCGAGCCCTCCATTGCTGACTTTCGACCTCCAACTTCAGGTTAGTTCCGCTCCCATGGCCTCCTCATCTCTTTCCTATTCAATTTCCAATTACGGGGCCTATTCTTCCAACCATTCACAACCTTCCGCTTCTACCCTTCTCAGTTGGTCCTCCTCTGCAAGGGATGCTCCTGTGGAAGAGCGGCAGCCCGCGGAGCGGCCTTGCACCGGAAATTGCCCCGCCATCGGACGGGCTCATGTTTAGCGCCGTCCGGCGACCGTCGGCTCTTCTTCCCATGCGAGGCAGTCCCCCAAAAGAACTATCTCCATCATGACTGCTCAAGAGATAATTAATCTCAGGGCTCAGTATCAAATCCCCACTGACCTTCGTCTCTACCGGCCTTTACCCGAGGATTGAGTAACCTCTTCTTATCCAGGTCGGGTCGCCCTTTATGAACATTATTTCAAGGCTGGCCTTCGCATCCCCATTCACCCCTTCATATTAAATGTATTAGACTGGTATTCATTAGCTTTGGCACAACTAGTCCCAAATTCTATCCGGACCCTTGTTGGTTTCATGGTGCTGTGCCACTTCCATGGGATTGAGGCTAGACTTTCACTCTTACGTTGCTTCTACACCCTTAGGAAATAGTCGGGTTGGTGGTCCTTTGCTCCTAGACCTGCCAGATCCCTTAGATTGTATCTTCCTTCCTCCATCAAAGGTTGGAAAGATAGGTTTTTCTTTGCCCAAATTGAGGGGGTGAGGACCGAGTGGGAGGTTCCCAACACCGAACCGAACAAAAACTCGTCAGTGCTTCCGAAGGACCGAGAGGCGTTCGAGCAGTTGATCACTGCCGACGTCCCCCACTGCAATCGACTACTATCCAAAGAGAATCTTCGGCTAGCATGTCTTATTTTCGACGATGGTGAGCAGTGTTACCTCTTCATTTCTTTGCGTTCATCTCTTTCCCTCTAACTTTGCCTTTTGGCTTACAGGCATGGCACCATCGCTGCACAGGATAAGGCAAGCTGCTACGAAGAGAAGGAAGGCTCGAGAGGATGGGCCCCTGCTGAGGAGAGGGCCGCCAAGATTGTTAAAGAAACCGAGGCCAAAAAAGCCTCAGAAGGGAACGAGGCGGAAAGGGCCAAAGCCGAAGAGGCCCTAGGAAGCGAGCCAAAAAGGGCCGAGGCTGGAGAGGCATCAGGACGGAGCAAGGCGGGGGAAAGGGATCGACCTTGTCCGCCTTCACCAACACCGCCTCTATCTTCCATTGATCTAACCGGCACTTCTCCAGAGCGGGGGACTAAAGCGTCGTCACCACAGCCCACAGCTCCCGAAGTGGAGCCAACCAACTCGGCTACAAAGCCGGCTCCAGAAGCCGCCCCATCTTCCAAAGGGGCGACAGTCGAGGCGTCCCCACCAGCTAAGGCGCCGGAGGGAGCGGAGTCAAAGGCTGACCCCTCGCCTGCAGTTGCCAGATCAGCGGAAAGAGACAACATCGACCCTCTTTCCAATCGATCTTGATGCGCTATAGCTGCTGGGCCGAGCGGACAGTGGCCCAGGCTTCCGTGCCCGAGCTACAGAGGTTTCTTCAACATCAAGGGAAATCCACATTCTTCCGAGAGGCGTCTGTGGCACATCTCTGGGTAAGTATTGTTCCATTGCCAAACTGTTGAGACCATTTCTTCATCTAAACCAAATAATTTGATCAGGCATTGAACTCTATGACCGCCATAAGGGGCCTTTGGTCCCAGGCCGAGGTCGCTCTCGACCAGTCTTGAGAGGAAATTCAAGAAGTCTGGGCCAGAGCAGAGAGGGCCGAGGCAGTTCTGGAGGGGGCTCGGGCGGAGACTGCCCGGGCGCAAAAGGCCAAAGCTGAAGCCGAATCTGCTCGACTCGAGAATTTGGCGCGGGCCAGAAAAGCAGAAGAGGCACTTGAAGTAGCTCAGCGTCGGGCGGCCTACGAGCTTGACAACGCTCAGGTGGCCGAGGAAAAACAAAGGGTGGCGGAAGAGAAGTTAAAGGTGGCGGAGTCAGAAATGTACTTGTTGAAGAGGTGTTTGCACTCCGCTACCATGGAAATAGGTGTGGCCAAAGAAAAAGCCGAAAATGCGAAGGAAATCGCTCGCCGGTCAGATGTCGAGATCACCAACCTGAAGGCGGTGGCGACCGAAGCCGAGCAGAAGGCTGCCAAGGCCGAGAGGAGAGCTGCTGTCACGCCCCAGACCCAAAATTTTTTGAGCTAGGGTGACAACCCGCCGCGTGCCGGGCACGCAAGGCGTCTTAAAATCTTGATATACGATTCAATCGGCAATAAATATGAAAACTAACCATAATACAATTGATAGTTTATAAGTTTTGGGTATCCAACCCTACATCCAAATCATGCTAATAAAGTTGGGCTACAACAAGCCCTACACACAAACATAATAGGATTACACCAATGCAATGGTTCTTATTTTATTTATGGAAGCTCCATCAATCTACACACATCCATCATCAACCCTGAGGCTCTGAAAAACATGGTGAAGGTTTAATGAGTTTACACTCAATAAGTAAGCCTATTATACAATCATATTATATTTAACATGCTATCAACATATGCGTTTGTTAACTTAACATAAATTGAACATTTGATAATCATCAGAATATGCAGTCAGGCAAACTCACTGTTTATGTAATTAAAGATTTCCTATATGTCCCACGGCCCTGCAATACCTCAATCAGAGCACATCCTCCAGATGTGTGGCCATCAACATCCACAAAACACATTGTACGATGTGTGGGGCCATACCATAACAGAACACATTCTACAATGTATGTGGCCATAAAAATTATACAGAACACATTGTAAGACATGTGGGGCCATACCATAACAGAACACACTCGTTAGTGTGTGAGGCCATAAAATCATACAGAACATGTCTACAATATATGGGGCCATATCATAACAGAATACATCTTCAGTGTGTGTGGCCATAAAAATCATACAGAACACATCTACAATGTGTGGGGCCATAGTAAAGGAGAACCGCGGCGACACATATAAATCTATTTAACATTTTTATCTCATGTGCATCATGCATCTGTATCTCACAATATCTCACAGTGGTTTGCACAGTACAAAAAATGCATATAATCACCTCAATATAAACATGCCGTACAGGCAATCACAATTCTGGCATATACATCAATAAATCATTTCTTACAATATTACCAATCATTATAATCATATAATTGTTCATTTGAAATCCACAGTCCCATGCCACATAGACAATTCAGTTAATTTATAAAAATGCAAACTGTATATACTTAATTTATTAATTAAATAATTAAATTACATAATAGTCTTACTTACTTCCTACGCAAAATTCAAGATGAATCAACTAATCAGATGTCTAGGCACCTACAGGATCAATGTACATAATTAATTCACGAAAATCTAATTAATAAAATGACCCTTAAGACCCTATCCAGACTAGTTCACGGGCCCAACTTCGGGCTCGAATATCTCCCTCTATACACACCCAATTGGGGAAGTAAAATACCCCAAGAAACTAGAATTCACCCAGATTCTAGCCATATAAATATTTTACTAAACCCGACCCGTTACGGGGCCCAAAAATTAGCCCAAACATCCAATGCTGCACGGCCCAAAAGGCCTGAACCGGCCGGCCCAGCCGGCCCGGTTCATCACCGCCCACCCGATCCCCTGTTTCACCGAACAGGGGACGGGAACATAGCCGGCGGCCGGGGCCGCCGCCGGCCAAATTGAGGGCGGCCCGGCCGCCGGTGGCCGGGCCAGAGCCGGCCGCGGCAAACTCCCGATCTCTCCCTCAATTTCACCCATCTTCTTCCACTCTACCGCGCGGCATGATGTCGTGCCGGCGGCACGGCCGGCCACCTTGGCCGGCCGGACCTCCACCGGACGCACGCCCGGCGCCGATGGAGGCGACAGGCCAAAGCTCGGGCCCGACGAGGCGGCGAGCACGCCACCGGTCCCGAACCAACCAAACCGGCTTCCGCCACCACGTGAGAGGAGGGCCAATTGGCCCTCTCTCTCTCTCTCTCTCCGCCACCACCCGCCGGACGCCTCCCCCGAAGCTCAGGCCCGGCGCGGCGGCGAGCACGCCGCCGGGCCTGAACCAAGGGAATCGGCCGGTAGCCAATCTCTCACTGCCTCCCGTGCTCTCTGTCTCCCAGTCTCTTTCTCTCTCTCACGCTCTCTCTCTCTCTCTCTCTCTCTCTCTCTTGCAGCCAGGGATTACCTGATGGAAGAATTGCACCAGCGTGAAGGAAGAAGTCCTTCTCCTCCCTATTTATTCACCTGCACAGCGCCTCTGATTGGGGGTTTCCCCGGAAGACTAAGCGTTTCGCTTGGAGCGAAGCGTTAGTCTGGGGAACCCAACAGTCTAGAGCTTGGTTCATCTGAACCAAGCCTGGTTTATCTGAACCAAGCCTGGTTCGCTTGAACCGGGTATTACATCCTCCCCTCCTTATAAAAATTTTGGCTTCGAAATTGGCATACTATAAATCTCAAAAGTCAACAATCTTAAATAGATAATTAATTGTGGATACTTCGATTTAATTTCAACCTCCAGCTCCCAAGAAGCCTCCCTCTTAGTGATTATTCCACTGAACTTTGACATACAGAATGGTATGCCGCCTTAGAATCTGATCCTTGCGGTCCACGATACGCACAAGATGTTTCTCATATGATAAATCCTTCCTCAATTGAATAGGCTCATAAGCTATAACATGACTGGGGTCTGAAACATTGTTGACCCAATTGATGATTTTGATGATTAACAAAACTACTTGAGTATAACTATTGGAGGCTCTAATGATTTTGATTTAGTTTTCAGATTATTAGACTGTTGAATGATCAAAATCAGAAGTTATAGTGTTCTGGATCGAATCTAATGTCTAGGTAAGAATTGCAGACATTAGAGTCGACTTCGAGATTCACAGAGCCGACTCCGGAACTGGCACGGACGTTAGAGTCGACTCCGAGAATGTTAGAGTCGACTCTCACAGACGAAGCAGAAAGTCAATTTTTCTGGCCCCGACCTAGAGTCAACTCCGGGTAAGTTAGAGTCGACTCCGGAAAAGTTTCTTGTCGACCCCAGAAAAGCCAGAGATGACTCCAGAAATATTGTTTTGAAATGCCTCGAGCTAGAGCCGACTCCAAAAAAGTTAGAGTCGACTCCAACCCACCTGGAATGAAAAATCAAGTTGCCAGATCAGCTCTAACGGTAATATTTCTATTTTACCTTATTTCTAACGGATATATTTTGATACAAGGTACACTCCAATGGATAGTTTTCTTCCAAAAATGGTGTGAAAGAAATCTATAAAAAGGGAAGACTCTTATTCAAAAAAAAGAACGGTGAGAACGAAAAAAACGGAAAAATAGAAGGAAAATCTGAGATAGACAAATCCCATTTCAAAAATTCGAGAGCTTGAATCTTGAGAGGAAAACCTTCTAGCTCAAATCCACTCCACTCTAAAAAGGCTCAAGAGGAATCCAAAGCATTCAAATCAAAGTCTTGGTGGATTTCCCAACTTGGAGAAAGGAGATTCGTTTCTTGCTTTTCAACCCTTCTCAACTGCTTCAACTGTGAAGAATCGGAGCTGAGGCTAGATTCAATCCAGCAAGGAGAAGAAGAAAAGAAGAAAAGAAGAAAAGCTCAAAAGCCAACCAATCTACAAATCAGGCTTTTCTAACCTTGTTATTCTTAATCTGTATATTTGCTCATTGAGGAGCCTTGTATTTCAAAAACAATACTCATTTTGTTTTGTGCCTAGTTCAATCTGGGGGATTGAACTAGAGGAGGTAGTTTTACCTCGGTTCAAGCTTGGTTAAGCTTGGGTTAGGGTTTTGTGCTGGTAAGCCCGTGTAAACCGGCTGGGTTTGTTGTGATCCCGGAAAAATAACAAGTTTGAGTTGTGAGCTTGTAAAACAACTCGGCTGTAATCTAGGGAGATTATAATGTGGACCCAAGTGGATCTTGGGAGTGGACGTAGGTGCTGGTTGCACCGAACCACTATAAAAATATCTTGTGTTTGCCGTACTCATTTGTCTCTCACTCTATCTCTCTTATATTTCTGTTTGTGCATTGTTTATAAGTAAATTTCTCTCACTTGCACATCTTGAGTTAATTTGTTTAAAACATTTCAAAAAGTCTTAATTTTTTAAGAACCCAATTCATCCCCCCCCCCTCTTGGGTTGCCATCTGGGCCAACAATTGGTATCAGAGCAAGTGCTCATTTAGAATTTGATCTCACGATCAAGGGCTAAAGATCCTTATGGCAACACAAAGTGGTTCATGTTTTGCTGAAGGTCATTCTACGAATAGACCTCCTTTATTTAATGGAACCAACTATTCATATTGGAAAGCTAGAATGAGAATATTCATTCAAGCTTCTGACTATGAATTGTGGGGAGTAATAATGAATGGACCTAGTACACCCACACACGTAGTAGATGGCACTATTATTCCTAAGCCCGAAAGGGATTGGAATGATAATGATAGGAGAATGGCACAATTAAATGCTAAAGCCATTAACATTTTGTATTGTTCCTTAGATTCTAATGAATTCAACCGAATCTCAACATGTAATTCCGCAAAGAAAATTGGGATAGGTTGGAAATAACACATGAAGGAACAAACCAAGTAAAGAATCAAAGATAAATATTTTGGTTCATAAATATGAATTATTTACCATGGAACAAAATGAAACCATCACATGCATGTTCACTAGATTCACTGATATTGTGAACGGTTTGAAAAGTCTTGGAAAAGTATATACTAACTCTGAGCTTGTTCGCAAAATTCTTAGGTCACTTCCAAAGACTTGGGAAGCCAAAGTGACAGCCATACAAGAAGCCAAAGATCTGAACATCCTACCATTGGAAGAGCTTCTTGGTTCGCTAATGACTCATGAGCTTCAAGTTAAACAATATGTCAATGAGGATGAGTCAAGAAAGAAGAAGACCATCGCCCTCAAGGCTGCAAAAGTTAATGATAGCAGCAGCGATGATGAAGAGGATGATAATGATGAGACAGCCCTCCTTGCAAGGAAATTCAAGAAGTTTATGCAAAGAAGGAGGCCCTTCCACAAGAAGAGATTTGGATCAAAAATGGAAGGAGAAAAAGAAAGGATAAGAAAAAGGAAAAGGACAAGGACAAAGAGAAAGAGCCCTTAGTATGTTATGAATATAAAAAGCCAGGGCATTTTAGATATGACTGTCCTTTACTTAAGAAGGCCTATAAAAAAAGAAAAAAGGCCTACATGGCAACTTGGACTGACAGTGAAGAGTCTTCTTCCGAAGAAGAAGAACAAAAAGAAGTTGCAAATGTTGCTTCATGGCGGACGACAATGAAGAGGTAAGTACTGAAACCCTGATGATGAATTTACTTTTGATGAAATGTTTGAAGCATTTAATGAATTGATGATTGATTTCAAGGCTTTGAAAAAGAAACACAAATCTTTGAAAACTGAAAACTTAAATTTAATTAAAGAGAAAAATGAATTAAATCTTGTAGTTAAAGATTTAAAAGAAACAATTCTTAATGAAAGAATGATTCTGCCTATAAGATTGATCTGATTAAATCTGAGAATGAAAATCTAATTAAAGAGAAAATCAATCTCTAATGAAAATGATTTTCTAAAGAAGATGTTAAAAAGTATAAAGACATTGTTGAGAAATTTACTCTAAGCTCAACTAAACTAAATATGATTTTAAATAGTCAAAAGCAGTTTTTGACAAAGCAGGTTTAGGGTATAACACATTTAGAAAAAAAAATTATTGAAAATATTTTGTAAAAGCTAACCAAAGTAATATTACTTGTTTTAAATGTAATAAAAAAGTACATAAATCTTTGAGTGCAAAATAATAAGTAATAATGAAAAATTAAACACTAAAGGAAAGAAAATTTGGGTTCCGAAAGGAACAATTTTTATTGCTACTAACCATGAAGGATCCAAGAAAGCTTGGGTACCTAAACATAAAGTTTAAATTATGTTGCAGGAATGTCTTGTAGCCAAAAGATCAAAAAGAAAGTGGTACCTTGATAGTGGCTGCTCAAGACATATGACGGGTGACAAAGATGAATTCATCACCCTGGAAGAAAAGAAAGGTGGAGTTGTTACGTTTGGCGATAACGGTAAAGGTCAAATTATGGGCCTTGGTAAGTTCGTATAACTCCATCTACATTTATTGATAATGTACTTTATGTTGATGGTTTAAAGCATAATCTAATTAGTATAAGCCAATTATGTGATAAAACTTTAATGTTTCATTTAAATCTTTAATATGCACTGTAACTAATTCTATTGATAATAGCATTGTATTTACTGGCTATAGACATGACAATGTTTACTTGGTTGATCTAGAAAAATTATCTTTGAATGATCATTGCTTGATTGCTGACAATGCTAATATAAATGAAATTAGTTGGTTGTGGCATCGTAGATTAGGTCATGCAAGCACACACCTTATTTCAAAATTAATTAAAATGGATTTAGTTAAGGGTTTACCTAAACTAGATTTTGAAAACAACAAAATATGTGATGCATGTCAATTTGGAAAACAAACAAGAAGTTCCTTCAAATCTAAAAACATTGTTTCAACTTCTAGGCCATTAGAGCTACTCCACATGGACCTTTTTGGACCAACTAGAACCACAAGTCTAGGAGGAAAGAAATATGGTCTAGTGATTGTAGATGATTACTCTAGATTCACTTGGGTAATATTTTTAGCTCACAAAGATGAGACTTTCTCGATATTCATAAAATTCTTCAAGAAAGTAACAAATGAGAAAAATACTACCATAGTGTCTCTAAGAAGTGATCATGGAACTGAATTTGAAAATCACTTATTTGAAAGTTTTTGCAATAAAAATGGAATTAATCATAATTTTCTGCACCTAGGACCCCACAACAAAATGGTGTAGTTGAAAGGAAAATAGGACTCTAGAAGACATGGCCCGTACCATGCTATGTGAAAGTAAACTCCCAAAATACTTTTGGGCGGAAGCTATTAACACAGCATGTTACATCCTAAATAGAGCCTTAATAAGACCAATCTTAAGAAAACACCTTATGAATTATGGAATGAAAGAAAACCCAATAAAATACTTTCATGCATTTGGATGTAAATGTTTTATTCATAATAATGGTAAAAACAACTTAGGTAAATTTGATGCAAAATCAGATGAAGGAATATTCTTAGGTTATTCAATAACTAGTAAAGCATATAGAGTATTTAACAAAAAACTTTAGTTGTTGAAGAATCAATTCATGTAATTTTTGATGAATCTTTAGCATCTAGTTCTGAAAAGCTTGATGATGAGGAAGATACAAACATAATTGAAAAAGATCTTGAAAAACTTAATATCGATGTATCTTCAGATCATGAACAAGAGGTTAAAGATAATGATTCACCTAAGGATGATGATACTAACGCTAATCATAATGATGTAGATCTACCTAGGGATTGGAGATATGCTTATAGTCATCCTAAGGAATTGATTATAGGTGATCCATCTCAAGGAATAAGAACTAGATCATATGAGAAATATTAATAATCATCTTGCATTTGTTTCTCAAATTGAACCAAAAACTATTGAAGAAGCTGAAAAAGATAATAATTGGATGCTAGCTATGCAAGAAGAATTAAACCAATTCACTAGAAATAATGTATGGACATTAGTGGAAAGACCTAAAAATCATTCTGTAATAGGATCAAAATGGGTTTTTAGAAATAAACTAGATGAAAATGGCATAGTAATTAGAAACAAAGCTAGATTAGTTGCAAAAGGATATAATCAAGAGGAAGGTATTGATTTTGATGAAACCTTTGCACCAGTAGCTAGATTAGAAGCCATTAGACTTTTACTTGCATTTGCATGTCATTTGAATTTTAACTTATTTAAATAGATGTTAAAAGCGCATTTTTAAATGGTTTTATAAATGAAGAAGTTTATGTTGAACAACCACCAGGTTTTGAAGATCATGAATTTTCAAATCACATCTTTAAATTGCACAAAGCTTTATATGGTTTGAAACAAGCACCTAGAGCTTGTATGATAGACTAAGTAAATTTTTGATTGAAAATGAATTTACAAGAGGAAATGTTGATAAAACATTGTTTTTGAAAAGAAAAGATAAAGATTTACTTGTAGTTCAAATTTATGTTGATGACATTGTATTTGGTGCTACTAACGATTCTCTATGTCAAGAATTTGCTAAGTTAATGCAGGGAGAATTTGAAATGAGCATGATGGGAGAACTCAACTTCTTCCTTGGACTCCAAATCAAACAAAGCAAAGAGGGAATCTTCATCAACCAAACAAAGTACACAAGAGAAATTCTAAAGAAGTTTGGTATGGAATCAATTAAACCCCTCGGAACACCAATGAGTCCTTCATGCAAGCTGGACAAAGATGAAGAAGGTAAGAAGATTGATCAGAAATATTATCGAGGTATAATCGATCCCTACTCTATTTAACTATAAGTAGACCAGACATATGTTTTCTGTATGTTTATGTGCTAGATTTCAATCAGAACCTAAAGAATCACATTTAATTGCTGTTAAAAGAATACTAAGATATGTAAGTGGAACAAAAAAATGTAGGTTTATGGTATTCTAGAGACTCAACATTAAACCTAATTGCATACTGATTCTGATTATGCTGGATGCAAGTTAGATAGAAAAAGCACAAGTGGTGCATGCCAATTTTTAGGAAGTAACTTAATCTTTGGTTTAGCAAAAAGCAAAATTTGGTTGCATTATCTACTGCGGAAGCAGAATATGTTGCAGCTGGAAGTTGCTGTGCTCAAATCCTATGGATTAAGAGACAACTTGAAGACTATGGTATCACACTTGATAAGACACCTATAAGATGTGATAATATAAGTGCAATAAATCTAACTAAAAATCCAATTCAACATTCAAGAACAAAGCATATTGAAATAAGATATCACTTTATAAGAGAACATGTAGCCAATAATGAAATTTGTCTTGATTATGTGAATACTGAAGAACAATTAGCAGATATATTAACAAAACCTTAAGTGAAGAGAGATTTTGTTATCTTAGAGGAGAATTAGGAGTTTGTGATCCTTTGGAATAGTTTTCTGAAACTCTTAAGGACATCTATCTAGATTTCATCATTTTCTTGAAAAATCTTGATATTTCAACAAGGAAATCTATCTAGATCTTGATTCATTGTTTCGCCAATTGCTAAGGAATATTAATCTATAATTTGATGATTAATTTGAATAGTTTCAAATCCTTGAAACTTAATTTTTTATCTCTGGAACTGTTAGAGTCGACTCTGACAGTTTGTGGAGTCGACACCTGAGTTTTGATGTTCTGTCTAAGCGATTAGAGCCAACTCTGGCTTTTGTGGAGCCGACTCTAATTCGAGCGCTGATAGATTTTCTGGTTCGGAGCTGACACCCAGTTTTCGGGAGTCGACTCTAAGTCGAGCTAGGTCAAAAATAAAAGGCGGAGTCGACCCCCAATCACTCCATTCGTCTCCAAATCTAACCAAAATGCTCCAAAGCCTTTCCAACTTCCCCAATCTACTCAAAACCCTTGATTAATCCTCCAATCTTCTCAATGGCACCTAAGAGGCACGGATTCGTTGGTGGAGCATCCGTTCCAATGAAAAGACGCACCGTTCGGAGGCAACCCTCGCCTTCTTCTCTTTGGCCACTCAAGAGGATTCACCTCCTTCACCATCTTCACCCAAGGTTGATCATTTAGCCGGTAAGACCATTACCACTGGGAGAAAGGTGAATTTTGATTTCTTTGAGTCGGAAGGTTTTTCTATTGGAAGAAATTTGAAGGAAATGGGATGGGAAAAAATATGTTCACTTGATATACCCACATATCCAGCCTTAGTAAGAGAGTTTTACAACGGTTTAAGCAGAGGAGAAGGTGGATTAATAAGTTAGTAAGAGAAACAAGAGTGACAATAACCTCTGAGATTCTTGAAAATTTATGGAAATGCCCACAATCGGATTAATGGAATATCAACATGAGGATAGAAGTGGAGCATTGACAAGAATGCTAGGGAGAGATGTGACTGAGTTTGAAGAAATCTTTGCAATCAATTGAATCTAGAACTCAGATTACTACATAATATCTGTGGAAGAATCTTATTTCCAAAAATTGGTAGATTCGAGTATGTCTCGGAGCGAGACGTTCTGTTAATGGACTGTAATTACTGGAAGGCCAGTCAATTTAGCTGGCATGATGATTGGATACATGGCAGAGGCAGCTACAAAGAAGAGATCACACTGCCATACGGTATGATTCTGACACTTATCTTTAGAAGCCAAGGTGTGCTCATTATGGAGAATGAACCTTTAAGAAAACTGAGACACACTGATTACTATAGCATATCTACTATTCATCGGATGGGCTTCAAGAAATTGAATGGTGTTTGGATAAAAGGAGGAAGAGAGGAAAGAGCAAAAAGAGATAGAGCAGAAGAAACCAGAGTAGAAGACATCCCAGGACCATCTTCTGTGGGACCATCTGTCCCTGATCCATCTATTGCGGGACCTTCTTCAGCTGGACCTTCAGAGGCCGGACCTAGTACTATTCCCTCACCTCCACATCAGCCTATAACATATTCTGGAGATTCTCTGATGAACAAATTGATCAGTTAAGAGGTTTACTTGCTAAGTATGATAGTCAGAGATCTCAAGAAATTTCAAATTAAAAGAAGACTTTAATCAGTTGAAGGAAGAACTTAATTCGAGACTGGACATGATCCTTTACCTTAAGCAATTCAGTTGAATCCTTTGGGGCTGATCTTCATAAAATCTTTGAAAGGATGGAAGGTATTGCTGATGGGTCAGGAGCTTATGTTCATGCAACGGGTCAATTGAAGAAGGACATTGACCTTGCAGTCTCTCAAATCGAAGCTTGCCTTGAAAACTTTAAGAAATCACAAAAGGATGATATAATGGAAATCATAGGTCATTTGAAGAAAATTGTATTCAAAAATTTCCGACCTTGATTTTGATTTTGATAGTTTGTACTTAGGAAGTTTTTGAATATCTAATGTATTTCATTTTGAAATGTATATGAATCAACTAATGTAATGGTTCTTGCTTATGAAATGCAATTTCACATTTTCAAATATTGATTGCTTGGATCCATATGCTTTATTGAGTCTACAAATTTTTTTAATAGCTTTCTTTATCTAATACTCTCCTTATTGCTGATAACAAAAAAGGGGGAGAGATGGTTGAGATGATTGAATATGCAAAGAAGAAAGACTTGAAAATTTCAATGAAAGATGGTTGTATGCAAAGAAAGATTGAATATGAATATTGAATATGAATAAGCGAAGACTTAAAAATTTTAATGAAGGAGAGATGGTCATATATACATAAAGAAAGAAAGAAAGGGGAGAAATAATTGCTTATGCAAAATGACTTGAAATGTTAATCAGTTAAAATTTGATGCTTATATATAGGGGGAGCTATTCAATGCAGGGGGAGCTTAACAAAAGCTCAATTGCTATTTTATGCACATTAAGATTAAATATTCATAATTGATGGATTATATTGAACTCATGCACAATTTTAAAAGCTTACTTTGAATATTGGCATCAAATCCTCATTTAAAATGTTTAAGTTTCAAAATGACGATAATCTTTAGTTTGAATGAATTTTTGAATGCATATACTCAAAGTTTTTGTTATCATCAAAAAGGGGGAGATTGTTGACCCAATTGATGATTTTGATGATTAACAAAACTACTTGAGTATAACTATTGGAGGCTCTAATGATTTTATTTAGTGTTTCAGATTATTAGACTGTTGAATGATCAAAATCAGAAGTTATAGTGTTCTGGATCGAATCTAATGTCTAGGTAAGAATTGCAGACATTAGAGTCGACTCCGAGAATCACAGAGCCGACTCCGGAACTGGCACGGACGTTAGAGTCGACTCCGAGAATGTTAGAGTCGACTCTCACAGACGAAGCAGAAAGTTGATTTTTCTGGCCCCGACCTAGAGTCGACTCCGGGTAAGTTAGAGTCGACTCCGGAAAAGTTTCTTGTCGACCCCAGAAAAGCCAGAGACGACTCCAGAAATATCGTTTTGAAATGCCTCGAGCTAGAGCCGACTCTAGAAAAGTTAGAGTCGACTCCAACCCACCTGGAA
>UESW01004387.1:120329-166864 GCA_900491605.1 Calamus simplicifolius
CGGCGATGATCGATCTTGGACCATTGCGATCAATCCGATCGGCGACGATCTGACGGTTGCGATCGATCCAAGCCATGATCCCGATAGGCGATGATCGATCGACGCATGTACCAAAATTAATTTTTTTAAAATAATTGCAACGCATTTCATTGCATCGTAATGTTTATTTTTAAATTTTTTATCTTTTAATTATTTTATAAAATTTAATTTTTTTTAAAAAAATTGTGACGCATTATTTGGATCGCTAAATTAAAAATTAATTTTTTAAATTTTTTTATTTATTGTGTCACTAATGCGTCGCTATTTAACATAATTAATTTTTTTAAAAAATTGTGATGCACTTTATTGCGTTGCTATATTTTTATTTCATAATTATATTTTATAAAAATTATTTTTTTAAAAAAAATTTGCAACGCACCTTGTGGTGTCGCAATGTAGCAACTCATTTTATTTGCTTCGCTAAATTGCGACGCATTTGATACGTCACAATGTTTTATTTTTTAATTTTTTTATTAAATTTATTTTAAAAAAATTACGACGCAATACTTGCATCACTAAATTAAAAATTATTTTTTTAATTTTTTGGTTTATTGCATTGCTAATGCATCGCTATTTAATATAATTAATTTTTTTAAAAAAAAATTATGATGAATTGCATCGTAATATTTTATTTCATAATTATATTTTATAAAAATTAATTTTCTTCAAAAAATTGAGACGCACCTTGTGGTGTCGGAATGTAGCGACTCATTTTATTTGCGTCGCTAAATTGCAATGCATTTCGATGCATCGTAATATTTTTTTAATTTTTTTTATAAAATTTATTTTTTAAAAAAATTGCGATGCATTGCTAGATTAAAAAAAATAATTTTTTAAATTTTCTGGTTTATTGTGTCGCTAATGCGTCGCTATTTAACATAATAATTTTTTTAAAAAATTACGACACACTGAATTGCGTCGCAATATTTTTATTTCATAATTATATTTTATAAAAATTAGTTTTTCTTAAAATAATGTGATGCACCTTGTTGCGTCGCAACGTAGTGACTCATTTTTTATGTGTCGCTAAATGGCGACGCATCTAGTGGCGTCACAATTTTTTATTTTTTATTTTTTTTATTTTAATTATATTTTATAAAATTTAATTTATTTAAAAAATTTGTGATGCATTACTTGTGTTGCTAAATAAAAAATTAAATTTTTTAATTATCTGGTTTATTGCGTCGCTATTTAACATAATTAATTATTTTAAAAAAATTACGACGTACTGAATTGCGTTGCAATATTTTTATTTCATAATTATATTTATAAAAATTAATTTTTCTTAAAATAATTACGATGCACCTAGTTGCATCACAATGATGTGTCGCTAAATTTGCATCGCTATTTCATTATTTTCTTATTGTGTATGATGAGGGAGCCAAAGGAATGATGGCTTTCTTCAACGAGCTCGATGGCTATAAAGATGCCGGTATTCCTACAAATTCTCAGGGCTTGAAGCACAATACGTCCAAGGCAAGCTCTTCCTCCTCGTCAGTCCTCCAATACGTTGTTGCCTTATTCCATTACTTTTTTTTGGTGATATGTTGTCTCTCTATTACATTAATTTTATTTGCAAGAGACGTACATAGATGTGTTGATTTATTTTTATTAAATTCAGATGTTGATTTATTGATTTATTAAATGCTTTCAAGTGGGTGAAGAAGATGAAAGAGAGGGAGGAAGAACTGAATGAGAAGGTGAATGTGGGGCCTGGATTGGTGGCACTAGTGGGGCTAAGATCAGCCAAGAACCCCTGTGGCCCAATCCGTAACACAAATGAGGCCCAATTCTAAGATAACTCAAGACTAATCTGTATTAATGTTGAAGGAATTAAACATTACATGCATAGTTGTTAAATTTGGACCAAACCGGTTGGTTGAACTGGTTGAACCAAGACCCAAAGGCCAAGTCGGTCTGATTCTAATATAAAATCAGATATGTAAGAGACCCTGAATAACCCGATCAACCCGGCCTGAACCAGGTCATAGCTATTTTTTTTTTTCCTCTTTTTTATTTATAAAATTTATGAACTATATGGATCAAAGTGTGGGAAAGATGATCGAATTTAAGTTTAATTACATTCGAATATAACTAAATCCAGTTCTATATATATTAGAGAGAGTGTGTATGCACAAGCTATCTCAAATTTATAAGTCATATATATTTTTATAAATATAACTTTTAAAGAAAAAAAGCATAGGAAAAATGTTGTATGGTTCATTTTCTATATAAAGCTGAGGATGAATACTAAATTGATTGCTTTGATGGTATGAGCAGGTATGCGCTGAGCATGGGAAGTTGAGAGTGAGATGGGGATGGAGTACGGGTGGGTCACCCATCCCATCACCGTGAACATGGGTCTTAATTAAGCAATGTTTTAAAAATTAGATCGGATCGGCCGTTTCGATTTTATTATTAAAGTTGATTTTATATCATCCAATTAAAATCAAAAAAAAATCATTGAATTGGCCGAATTTCGAAGCGGTTCAACCCAGTTTTTAGATTTTTTTTAATTTTTAATTTAATTATATTTATATTTTATTATTTTATATTATTAAATTAAAAATAATTATAATATTATTTGATCCGATTGACCCACGATCCAAATGTTAAGCTAGTTCCAATTTTCAAAACATTGTAGTTACATCTTCTTGAAATTTATGGGCTTTTAAAAAAAAACCTTTTCTTCTCTCTTTATTGGCCCATATTCGTGCACTCAATTTGGAAAGTCTTTTTCTTCCTTTGACACTTATGTAGTCACACGAGCCATGGGTAGACAACTGAAGCATTTAATGATGTTGTCGGTCATAGATCTATCATTTTGGAGAGAGGAACATTTCCTGTGTCTTGCCTTTAATTTGTTCATAAAACATTATGATAAACTTTATTGATTGATTTAGATTTTGATACCTTAAATTTATTCTCACATCGGATAGAAAAGAAATATGTTATGTGCTTATAACTCAAGATTACTTGCTATCCATTGATTTTTTCTCAAGTTTTTAAGCCACACAATAGGACTTGATGCATTACAAATTGTATCAATATATGCAAGTTGGTGAAAATAAGGAAAGCACTATCCGAGGGTAGATTTTAGTTAACTTGCAACATACGATATTAAGAAGGGGATATTGTGATATTTTAACTTTAGTTTCATATTGAGTTGGAAAGAAATGTGTTATATATTTATAACTTAAATTTTAATTAAATAAGTTAATTGGATCAATAGGTAGGCTTAGTCAAGGGAGCAATGGCGGCCAACATGCATGCCCCTTTGGTAAAAGCAAAAACGTTAGTAGTTAGTGATAGTAAAATGTTGGCAAATATATATATATATATAGTCAGTCATCAAAGACAATTCAATAATAATCAAGTTAAACCATACGTCTTCAAAGAAAAGCAAGGCATAATTATGCCTTGACCCATTATAAATGTCGGCCTAACATTTAGCCATGATCTAGACCAAAACGTGGTCCAGGCCCATGGGCCATGCAATGGTCTTGTACCGCTAATATTTTGCAAGAAAAAATTCTTTGCGTATCAGTGCATCAAAAATATTTTTATTTTTTATATTGCATATATAATCATATGCATATAAATCAATCATCATGCGTAATGCATGCATTTCTATACCGTGCACAAGGATAAAGAATTTTCCATCTTCCAAGTGCCAAGAAGTAGGGCACCGCGTCTCTCAACAAGCAGCAGAAGAGCCTAGTGGTCATCAAAAAAATTCCAACCAAAAAATGACTGCAACAAATTCCTCTGCCAATAGCTTTCCTCCATCTCCCTTTTTTTCTCTCTCGTAGCTTTGTTTCATGGAGCTCGAAAACTAAAAGGGGAACAACTAGAAAATTTTCTTCATCTCAGTGAAAGCCCCAATTGATCGACCAGCACCATTTTTTTATTTAAGCAAGAAAATTCAACCTTGATAGCTGATCTTTACACGAACTAAAATAGAAAAGATTAACAAAAACTTGATAATTTGAGTAGCAATGAACCATTTAACGCAAATGGAACCCAAATCCATCGATCTCAGTAGCCAAAAATGTCAATCCATATAAGGAAAAAAAAGAATTCCAATTCAATTTAAACTCCAACCAACTCAGGAATATAACCTACGTCCATGTCTGGGATTTGGAATATCTGCATCTCGATCCAATGAGGAAAGCTAGGAAGGACAAAAGACTTGGCGCTACCGAGGGGATGACTAGAGAACTTTGAAGCGGTCCATGCTATGCGAGGCGTAGAGGGAAAAGACGCTAGTGCCATGGAGCACAAGACGTGGCATGGTGAGGTCAGAAAAATAGACCATTCCAAGGAGTAGCAGGTCGGATGGAATCCGGAAAAGGCATGGTCGGCCATATCCAATCGATGGGAGAGGAGAAATGGAAGTCAATCGGATCGTTAAGCCCGAAAACCAAGCAAACGGGAGCAAAAGGAAAAAAGAATAGAAAACTTGTTGAAAAAAATTTAAAAATTAGGCCAAATTCAATTCAAAAGAAATTTAAATCAAACAAATAGAAAAATAGCACAAGCATACTAGGATTCATTGAATCGATTTTTTGAATAATCATGACCTTTCAAATTTGTAATTTATCCTTGGTTCCTTATTGCTTCTTGATGGGGATTCAAGCGAAGAAAAAAATTTTGTAATTTATCCTTGGTTCCTTATTGCTTCTTGATGGGGATACAAGCGAAGAAAAATTGTTCCTACAAATCAGAGACCACCATAACTCCTTTTTATACAACTGCCGATAAGACGATTACTAATTTTCTATTTCTAATTTGGTCTCTCATCAAATTAGAAATTTTACTTTTGGTATTCATACAATAATATCATAACATTCATGCCCTTAAGTCATAAACTTTACTCCAAATTAGATCATATTAATTTTGACTTGTTTAATGATGATCATACATATTTAATAATTATATTTGTAGCATTAAATATAAAAATAATTCTAACAAATTTTCACTAGGCCACATATGTATTATATAAATATGTCAACCTTAGTGAGCTCAAAACTTTATCATCATAAACTTGGGGCATGTCCAATCTCGTCCATTGACTATATTAACATAGGATCAAAGCAGTCTTCATTGAATTTATCATAACTAAACCCATCAATGGTCATGTGTATCAATATAGTCAAATGATATAGATTAATCATGAATATTGTGAAGCATAAAAATTTTATGCAAGATCTGTTCATGTCAATTTTCAACTGGTCCTACTTGAGTGAGATCAAAACTTTAACATAATTGAACAGAGTGTACTAAACTAAGAAAAATACTTTATTTATGATCAAAAAATATCCAAACATATAAGTATTTAAAAAACAAATATAAATCATAAAATAGAAGCAATACAAACTCAAGAAGCAATTATAGGAATAAGAACTAACTCCTCTTCAATAAATGTAGTAGGATCCAACTCCTCCTTAAAGAAAGTTTTTAAACTAAGAAGCTCAAGTAGAATGAATCAACTCAACTTATAATCAACTCAACAATTATCCTTTTCACTGGCCATGTAAGAGATGGGGTTGTGGGAGGCTCCCCCGCTCCTGCAGGGACCTAATTAGAGAACTACAAGTCCCTTAAGGCATTTGTCGTTGGACCTCTAACCTTAGACATTCTTTCAAGAAATAATTAAAGGATTGAGCGCAAAAGTTTCATCATAATACTTGAAACTCAACCATATGGGTGTCCTTAGCTTTACTTTAGGTTGCTACTCAATTTTAATTAGGCTTAGGATCGAGATTAGGATGGTTATTTTAGGCCCAAGGAAAGATGATGAAATCCTTTCCTTACCTGAGATAGAGAAATTACCCTTAAATGAATTTAGTGACGCATGCACACATATATAAAAACCTAAAACAAAATATGTAGATATATATATATTATTTTATTATTATTATTATTATTTATGTTATAGATTTAAAAATAAGAAGATAATTATAGATTTAATGAAGATTAATTAGATGATTAGAAAATTTCAGCACTATGCATGAACATATCCTAGCGTACTCTAATACCAAACTGATGCGGGATGTACCATGCAAAAGATTAACGTAGAGCAATAATTTAGATTTTAAGGTGCTTTACTTTTCGAAATGAGTAAGAATAAACTAAGAATGAATATGCGAAGAGTAAAGTAACTACCCAAAGAATACGATTTACTAAGTAATAAAGAAAATAATTCTAGGGTTGAGAAATCACTACTTAAAACATGCACTTTCTTCAATAAAATAGAACTTATGAGAAGGAATGGGTCTGATTACCAGGCAATGATGGTCTTTATCCTAAAAGATTGGATCATACAACTTCCGGGGTTGGTGCCTAGAAGAAGAAGCTATGCTCCCACAGATGTTTTGGCTTTTCTTTCGATGATTCCAGAGGCAAGGAGGAATTCATCTAAGGATCCTAGCACCTTGGCATCTTGGGGTTGGGATGATTGAAATAGGTGTTGGAATGGGTATTTGTTGGGCCTCTCACCCTCTCTCTCATTGAGTGTCAATGCTCAAGAGCACAGAAAAATAGAAGAAGACTCTTTTTCATTAATCATCAATTATTCTCTACAAGAAGAAGGGAGTGATTTTTATAATAAACCATAACCATTGAATTACATAAAAAAAAAAAATAAGGGAGCCATATTATTTTCAAATAAGGAGATAGGCGGCATCTTAAAACAAGAGAAAAAGATCAGGGGATAGCATTCCGAATAAGGAGATAGGCAAGCATTTCAAGGAAGATTTAAAAGGGCTAGTTCAGCAAGTTAGCAAAGTGGCTTACACATGGAAGCCCGACAAGTGTCCAAAACAAATCCAAGAGTGTTTGGTCAATGTTATAAAGGCTCTAGAAGTTTTCCCTTGAGATGCATGATTTTTAGCCATTCTTGGAGGCCAACTTGTCAGATTGTAATCTCGGTATACTTTCCTATTTGTGAGCACACGTTTTCTAGCTATTCTTGAAGGCCAACTTATCATATTGTAATCTCCGCATACTTTCCTATTTGTGGGCGCACGTTTTCTAGCCATTCTTGGAGGCCAACTTATTATATTTGTAATTTTGGCATACCTTCCTATTTGCGGAGCCATATACGTAATTTGTGGGTACTTTTTAAGAGATGACATTTTTAGTTACCTTATCTTTTATTTCTAAATATTTTAACCATTTTTTGGGGATTAATTTTAGCTCAAAAAATACCATTATGGACTTTCCAAGTTAGTAGACTTGACTCCTATATATTGTAAACCACCCTTTTAATTTTATTAGTAGATTATTATGAGATTATTATGAAAGAGTTTTTGAGGTCTTTGTGTTCTTCTTATTTTCTTGAGAAGACTCTTGAACTTATCAAGTTAATTCTTATGGTGTTCAAATAGCCGACTTATCATCTAGAGTTCTTGAGTGCTATTGAGGTTTTAGGTGTGGCATCTTCCTATCCGTGGTCTTGTTTCTTATCTTGCTAGGTAATGGGTTAAGGCTCAACAAACTTATAAAGGCAACATTAATTACTTAGAGCCTATATTCTAACTTTGATCGACCAATCCTACAGCATGCGTTACAGGGCCAGAGTGGCCGTAACCGAATCAACAGGATTTGCTTCTCGCATGGCATGTTAGGATTGGTAGGATTTGCTAGGCTAGGATGGTCGTTACAGAATTAGCAGGATTTGCCCCCCATGTTTGCAATCAGAGGCGGTGGAAATCTCTTTGTTATGATTTCAGATCACTCCTATCCAGATGGTCGACTGGAGGTTTTACCTAGGTGATCAACTAAAAGTCCTACCTAGGTAATCGACTGGAGGTCCTACCCGAATGGTCGACTGAAGGTTATACCTAAGTGATCAACTGAAAGTCCTACCTGGGTAATCGACTGAAGGTCCTACTCGAGTGGCCGATTAAAGGTCCTATCCGGATGGCTAGCTGGAGGTCATCTGGAGGTACGATCGTCATCATTGATTGGATATTGCTCTGTCCGCTCCATCGTCACCGTTGGTAGGGTATTGCTCCATTAGCCCCATTAGATTTTTATATTTTTGGATGGAGAGGCTGTCATTCTACCATGGATGTTAGACACTTTTAAGATATCCAAGCACTTGGCGGGATCTAAATCTGCTCAACCTAACATCTCTCTTGTACACCAATGCAATCAACCAGGACTTAGGAAGGACTTCGATCTTTGTTAAAACAAACCTAAACGGCTCCGCTAAGATCAAGCATTATACACTGAATTCTCAAGACAGCATTAAAGATTATTTTGAGCAGACTCATTAGACCCCATAATATTTATTGTCACAATTTATTTGGAGTGATCCATTAGACTCGGTGATCTCAATATGGTATCATTTCACCTAATGGTTAATGAATACTTTTAACCCAATACACATTTACAGAAATTTTCAACTCCTAAATCATATTATTTGACAAATAAATTAAAAACGAGTTCCTAAACCATATGATCACAATAAAATTGAGGTGGTTGCAAGATCGCTCTTCCGATATCTGATTATCTGGAGGTAGTTAGAGCCTCTGGTGGGTTCCATGTACGTTGTGCATGGCCCATTCTACCTCATGATTAAATTATTGCAACTTTAGCTTAGTTGGAGCTTGAACAGGAGCAGGTAAAACCCCACCAAACTATGCTAAGCCCAATGTTCTTCTAACAGACATTACCATCTCCATTTCATTTATAAATTATGATTTATATAAGTGGTGGTTGGGATGTGCTTGTTTCACACACCTCTCTCTTCAATCTTTTTGGGTTGGAGAGTCCCTCTCACCTTTCTGGCTATTCATTCTGCCCATGCTACTCTTTCATTATCAACTCTTCCATCCTTATGGAATTTGTTCTTCTCCATGGAAAGTTCAAAAATGCCCTTTTGATTCCTCCTCTTCCTTGTTAAAGAATAGGGCCTTCCAGACTAGTTTCTCAACTTAACTCAACTCATCTAAGCCTTTTTCCAACTATATGGGTCAATTACATGAATCTGCTTCCTTCATTCTATTCTATTTAGAACCAATTCATCATTCAAAATTTTAAGTAGCCTTTTAGACTAGTTTAGACCTTCAAAATGCTTATTAACACCCATCTCCACTTATGCAGGCTCATGCCATCACTTTTAGGACCCTATGCAGTTTAGGCAATTCTTTGACAAGTACATAGATGTAATAATCCTCAAGTAGCTAGAAGCAAGTTAGGAGGGCTAACGCTTCATCCAATGCTTATATATGTGAGTTAATGCTCATATGTGTTTGTTGTCACATCAACTATACATTAAAAAGATTTATGATATTTAATAAAATTATAAAATTTTAAATAATACTTCTTTTACTAATTCTTTAAAGTAAAATTTTGAGCAAACCTAGCTCTGATCACATAGACTAAAGAACACTATGGATAAATTTTATGTGTCCGTAATTAGATTTAGATTTAAACATTTAGTTTAATAAAAATAATAGAATTTAAATAAAAAGAAAAAATAAAAACTGTGTATTCAGTTCTACGTCGTTAATGTATGAAAAAGATTTTAGATACTCATATAATATCAAAAAATCCAAATAAAATTTACTGAAATTCTCACTTGATAACCAATGGAACATTTGGTGGCCTAAGATAGTACTTGTGGAGATAAAATTGTCTCCCAACTGGTTTCAAAACTAGCTAGGACTAGGATGGAAGAGCCTGCGTCAACTTCGAACAAATAAATCGAGCATAGAACTGACCAAAATCTCATTCCTGCCCCTTGGGGGCTGGGCCACATGTCCTCATGGCATTTCTTAAAAGACGAAAGGTACTTACTATCAGTATTTCATGCTGCAATGGATGAGTTCGAGGGGGAGCCTTCCCAGCTACTCAAGCCAAAAAAGAATTTGAAACCGGTCGGTACCTACCAAATGCCAAAAAAAAATGGAACTTATGCTTCCTCATGGTATATATACCCAAAGAAGGTGAAGTTCAATCTCTTGACTTCTTATGAAATAGAAGAAGAAATCAGGAGGCAACAATGGACTGCTGCATTTGTGGTCCCATGGCCAATTTTTTCAAGCCTCCGAGGAACTCCATCTGCTCTAGCTGCTATGATGAGGGAGCCATAGGAATGATGGCTTTCTTCAACCGCGATCAAGATGCCGGCATTCCTACAAATTCTCAGGGCTTGAAGCACAATACGTCCAAGGCAAGCTCTTCTTCGTCAGTCCTCCGATACGTTGTTGTCTTATTCCATTACTTTTTTTCCATGATATGTTGTCTCTCTCTTACATTAATTTTACGTGCAAGAAACGTACGTAGAGGTGTTGATTTATTTTTATTAAATTCAGATGTTGATTTATTGAATGCACAATTAATGAGATTTTATAGGGGATATTAAATGCTTTCAAGTGGGCGAAGAAGATGAAAGAGAGGGAGGAAGAATTGAATGAGAAGTTGAGGTTTGTGGATGGTCCTGTGTTGGCACTAAGGGACGGGATTCATACGGACATTACTGTGAAGCCAGGCACAACGTCGCCCCTAGCCGCCCATAAAGCTCTACTGGTGAGTTCTCTTAGGCATTTCCTCGAACAATAGATAATCAAAAATTATGAATCCAGGTTGCCTTACCATTTGTGATGGTATTCCTCCAAGGGACTGTCGTTGAATCATCTGAGTAGGGTTTCCCACTTCTTTGAAAGCTGTTGTGCCAATAATTTCAAGCCACCAAATTCTATCTACCACAAAAACAACCACTAAACTCTGAGGAAGGTGAACGTGGGGCCTAGATTGGTGGCACTAGCGGGGCTAAGATCAGCCAAGAACCTTTGTGGCCCAATCCGTAACACAAATGAGGCCCAATTCTAAAATAACTCAAGACTAATATGTATTAATGTTGAAGGAATTAAACATTACATGCATAGTTGTTAAAATTGGACCAAACCGGCCGATTGAACCGGTTTAACCAAGACCCAAAGGCCAAGTTGGTCCGATTCTAACATAAAATCGAATATGTAAGAGACCCGGAATAACCCGGCCTGAACCAGGTCACATCTATTTTATTTTTTTCTTATTTTTTATTTGTAAAATTTATGAACTATGTCGATCAAAGACTGGAAAAGATGATCGAAATTAAGTTTAATTATATTTGAATATAACTAAATCCAGTTATATATATATTAGAGAGAGTGTGTATGCACAAGCTGTCTCAAATTTATAAGTCATCTATATTTTTTTATAAATATAACTTTTGAAAAAAAAAATATATAGGCAAAATGTAGTATGGTTCATTTTCTATATAAAAAATAAATATGTATAAATTACACTTTATGAATAAAAAAACATGATTGATCATTAAATCACTATAAAATTGAGGTTAAGTTAGGCTCAATTTGTCTCAATTCAAGCTTGATCTGAACTTGATCTGGCTTGATTTAGCTCGATTGACTCGATTTGTGTCAATCTGGAATTGATCTGGGCGCAATTTGAAAGGAAGATTCTTCTTTGAGCTTGATTTGAGCTTCATTTGGATTGATATGTGTTTCATTTTACTTGATTTAGGCTTGATCTAGCTTGCTATGTTTAATCACTACTTGATATGGAAGTAGGACTTTTCTTTGGGCTCTATGTAGATTGATTCGTTTGATTTGTCTTGATCTAGACCCGATATTGCTTGATCTAAGGTTAGAACTCTTTTTGGCTTAATTTAGACTTGATCTAAGCTTGATGTAAGCTTGATCTCTGGGAGCAAAGCATCCCTTTCACTCGAATTGGACTTAATATAGCTCTACTCTAACTTGGTGCAGGTTTGATCTAACTCGATCTAAGAGCAAAGCTCTACTTTGGCTTGATTTTGGGTCGGTCAAGCTTGATATAGGCTTGATATAGGAGTAGATCTTTCCTTTAACTCGAATTGGACCTAATCTAAAGTTTGATCTAGCTTGACATGGGCTTGATCTTGCTCAATTTGAATGCAGCGCTTCCCTTTGCCTCGAATTGGGTTCAATCTAGGCATTATTTTGGCTTGATGTGGGTTCGACCTCACTCTATCTAGCTACATTCTAGCTTGATGTAGGCTTGATCTCGCTCAATCTAATAGCAAGGCTCTCCTTTTGACTTGAAAGAGGGCTCGATCTTCGCTTGATCTAAGAGCAGAGTTCCCTTTGACTCAAATCGGCTTGTCTAAGCTTGATCAAACTTGATGTGGGCTTGCTCTTACTCGATTTAAAAGCAGGGCTCTCCTCTGGCTCAAATTGGGCTTGATCTACTCTTGATCTAATTTTATACTGACTCGATCTCACTTTATTTAGAAGCAAGGCTCTCCTTTGGTTTGAATCAGGCTTAATCTAGCTTTATATGGGCTCAATTTCATTCGATCTACAATCAGGACTTCCTTTGGCTTGAAGTGGGCTTGATTTAGGCTTGATTTGACATGATATGGCCTCAATCTTAATCATTCCAAGACTAGAGCTCCTCTTTGGCTTGAATTGGGCTTAGTTCGGGCTCTATCTAACTTGATTTGCTTGATCAAGTTATGTTTTTGTTTTCCATGTGCTTCATTCCCATGTGACATGTAAAATGCAAATAAATTTTGATGACATTATGTGGTAAGAGTTGAGTTCCTAATTACATAAAGAATATCTACGGCTTCATTATAATATAAAACATAATTTTTTATTTTTATTTTATTTACACAATGCTTATATTAAATATTGATAATTAATTATGGATTCTATTAGCATTTGTTAAAAGTGTCAACAATTAATTGCTAACATTATCCTAAATTGGAACATAAAAAGTTACATAACTATTGATAAAAATATTATTGACATTTCTTTAAATTATTAGTAACATATATAATTTCTATTAATAGCTCTTTTTGTTACGGTGTCACTTTCAAGTCATTAGCAAACCCAATATGTTTAGCAATAATGTTGAGACTTTTCAATATCTAGCTCTAATAAGGCTAGATCTTTTTTTATTTGTCGACTTTCTATGTTAGTTCATGGATGCACCTATTATACGTTATTGGAAATTTGATAAATGGGTTCTTCATTATTCATGTCGCCACTGGTCTTAGGCTTTTTATCTCATCTCAAACTATACTTGATTTGTATACTTTTTATTTTTTGTTTTTGTTTTCTTTTTGGGGCAATAATTTTGCATTTTTCTTTTACAAATTACACATCACTAAGCACTAAAAAGTAAAGCACTTCTTTATTTTTAAATAGCAATGCTAAATATTACTCCATAACATATATACAAGTGCTGAATTCATTTAAGCTAAATTTAGTACTTAGCAAACAGCCTATGATAGCCAATAGAGCACAAAAAGTTTAGTACTCAGCAAACATCAAATGGCAACCATCAACCCTTAAAGCACACAAGCTTAGTCAATCATGCTAATATAGACACATACAGACAACTCATATTGTATTGTTTCTTCAAAGCTCTGATACTTAGAGGACTCCACATTATATCTCTCTAAAAACATTTTGCATTCATGCGTCCACTTGCATAAGTGACTGCAGAATGTTCCAACCATTTCTTCCACATCCCAGCATTCGTTCATGTGTCCCATGCTTTCGACCCTTCCACAGGAGGGATTTGTGCACGATGAACTCTGCTCCAGGGGCCATCTTTCCATGGTTATTTTTCTCAAAACCGATACTACCTCCTTCCGCGACATCATGATCTGTTGCTTGCCGGATGCATTAGAGAGTTCATTTAACAGTTCGATTCCATAATGCCTCATTACGTGATCACGAAAATATAATACACCAATGGCATAACCTGCAACATAATGACCACCAGCCACTGCTCTCTTAAGATATCGCAAGCCCGCTTTAATGTCTTTTTTATTGTAGATGAGTTCCTAAATAAAAACAAGAGGAGGAAAAAAAAGGGAAAGTGTACTCAATGAGATTGCCCCATCTTTCAAAAGTTTTTTGTGGTTTTACCATCGATCACCCTTGCTAATTTCATAGGTTAATATATTCCACATGCCTCATTATCTAACCTCGCTATCAGGCTATTTTTATTCGAAAGAAAATAATGAAATTGGAAGTCAACTTACCAATCCAAGGATGCAGTTGGCTTGCACGTTGCCACTCTTTGCGCAGCTCCGAATCAAGGAGAAATATCCCTCCTTATCCCTCCAATGGAACATCCACTCCTTGTCTACTGAGAAGCATTGCCCCACCATCCTCGCCTTTGATGCCTTATTTAACCTCTTGCATGATTGTCTTATGCTGATGATATCACGAGCAGGCGTTGATGATGACGAGGTGACACGGGCAATGATCTCGACCAGGAGATCATCTGGAAGGCAGTTGATGTCAAGGTTTGCCATTCTGGTGATGGAAGGAGGAGATAGTAAGGACGGGAATAAGACGATGGCAGGGGTCTCAATTTATAAGCCGGAAATAGGCAGTTGGATGCTATTCCTAAATTTTTTTTTTCTATAAAGGATTGATAGTAATATTTGTGCTATGGAGATGTGGTATAATGAACCAGTTGGTTAATGAGCTTTCTATATATATATATATTCCAACGTAATATCTATCCTACTGAGAAAGCAAGAAACCAAATAAAGAATGGATCAGCCGCAGTGGCAACGATGGAAAGATCTCTTGAGGCCATCCACTAGCTAATCGAAATGGCGATCCGAACAATATGTGTTTTATAAGGGACGGAAATTGTATCATCCTCATTTAAAAAAAAAATTTGTATCAAAAAATATTATATAAGCCTAGACAAGAGTGCAGATATTCGGAGCCATATATAACTTTCAACGTACAGGTTCATGAGCTACGTACTATATCTTAGCCGGGAGAACTTGTGTCAGAGAAATATTCCAACATATGGATCAGATAGTATATCTCACTATAAATAACGAAAAATATATATGAATGCTAAATATAACTCAAAGAAAATCTTGATTTATTATTTCCATAAATAGCTACCATGTAACCCGCACGTGGACATTATTGCTGCTATATATTACTGCTTCTATTATTATCATTTATTCAAGGAAGCCTTTTATTCAGGAATTTCAATTTGCATCGGATTGTTCTGTGCACCCCCAGCTTTAAAAAAAAAAAAAAAAACCCTTATAAAAATGGACCAAAATACCTCTATTTTTACTCTCTGCACCCCTCAACAAAAACAACTCCCCCTCCCACCGCACAACCACCCGCCCTTCCCCTTCCCCTCCTTCCTCTCCTCTTCAAACGAACGAAAAAAAAAAAAGAATTGCTCAATCAATCCATTGAGTCTTTGTTTGAAGATATTTCAACTCTCAATTGAACAATGGACAAGCAACTAGCGATTTGGGAAGGATCTATGGACGGAAAGGTTCATTTTTTGACCTGTTTCGATTTTTTTTTTACGGTCCACGTCTTGTTTGGCCACATAGGGCCGAACAAGGGGGATGGGTTTAGGGTTTAGTCTTAGGGTTTAAATTAATTATTTTTTGACCGTATAGGGCGATGCTTCAACCGAAGGCATCATGATTGGCTCTGAATGTGTGATGGATTACATAAATGAATTTATAACTTACGAGGTCTGATAATTTTGATTGCAATTTTTTATTAGTATCTCAGGCGATGTGTAAATTTTTCTACTGGCATAAAACTTTTTATTGTGTAGATATTCAAGAGTAGAGAAGACTTGTGTAACTGGTGTCGAGAACCTGGAAGGAAGAATGGATTTGTTGTTATTATTAAATTTTCTAATTTGGGTACTGATAGCAAGAAACCAAGAATTATACTTGCTTGCGAGAGGAGTGGTACCTGCAGAAGTAAAAGCATAAAGAAAAAGGAATCAAAGACCAGGGCCAGTGGCACTAAGAAGTGTCAATATCCTTTTGCATTAAGAGGAAAGAAATTGGACACTGCAGATGATTGGATGTTAATGATCATTTGTGGATTGCACAATCATTCAGCTGCGAAGCATCTCGAGGGGATGATTATCGAAGCATAAGAATTCATTGTTAGTGGATATGACGTCGAAGACTTTGGTTCGGCCAAAGGCCATATTGTCCACATTGAAGCAAAGGGATGCCCTCAATGTTACGTGCATGAAGACAATCTACAATGCATGACAGAGGTGTAAGGTTATAGAGAAAGCTGGAAGATCTCAAATGCAACATCTTTTGGGTAAATTATCCGAGTATAAGTACATTGAGTGGCATAGGAATTGTATTGAGTATGATGTTGTTCGTGACTTGTTTTGGGCTCATCCTGGCAGTATAGATTTGTTACATGCATTTTCTTATGTTTTGATAATGGATTGCACATATAAGACGAATAGATATCATCTTCCTCTTTTAGAGATTGTGGGGGTGACATCAACTAACCTCACATTTTTTATTGCTTTTACATACATTGACTATGAGCGGAAAAATAACTATACATGGGCATTAGAGAGATTGTGCAGTGTCATGGACAGTGATGTTTTGCCTGAGGTGATAGTCACAGATCGAGACTTGACTCTATTGAATGCAACTCAAAAGGTATTTTCTATGGCAACACATTTGTTATGTAGATGGCATATTAGTAGGAATGTTTTGGCCCAGTGCAAAAGATTATTTGAAACGAAGGAGAAATGGGATAAGTTTATAATAAGTTAGAATCTACCAGTGTTGTCAACCATAGAAGACGAGTATAACAATTACTGGAGCGAACTCCAGAGAGAGTTTAGTACCTATCCAGATGCTTTACGGTATGTATCAGATACTTTGCTGAGCAAGTTCAAGGAAAGATTAATCGCCGTGTGGACAGACGCATTTAGGCACTACGAGAATGTGACAACTAATAGGTATCACAAGAAATTGATTAATTTTAAAATTTATAATTTAATTATGTATTTGTTATCTAACTTTATTTAACTATATTTACTTTACTAGGGCTGAAAGTGCACATGCAAGGCTTAAAATATAGCTTGGATCAAACCAAGGGACTTTCGAGTCATCTTGGATAAAAATTCATAATTTGATTGAGTTGCAACATAGTAACATCAAAGCCTCATTTGAAAAGAGTTTGACGATCGTACAACACAACTTCAAGCCTTTTGAATTCAAAGAACTGCGAGGTTTTATATCTATAACTGCATTAATAAGTATGTTTCTAAAATAAGTATGTTTCTAAAATAACTCTATTTCCACACTTATTAACTACCGAATTAGAAAAGGTTTGGTCAAAGATATAATCAATACATTTGATCTCATATCTTTATGAGTAAGACCCATAATTTTAAATTTCTAGACTTAACCTAAGCGTGCCGCCGTAGGGTAGGTCAGGCTTGAAATACGTCTAAAAATTCTATCCTAAGAGATCTAGCCTTATTATTGAATTGAACGTACACCACTCGTAGGGGGACGAAATCAAAGCATCTCGAGGTGCCGTTCAACTCTCACGGTGCTAAACCAATGGTGGAGACTAACAAATTTATTAATTACTCATTATTAAAGTGGGATTGTATTTTAATATATAAAGATAACCTTTTATCTTTGTGAATTAAATTCAATAACCTTTAAATCTTGTCATCTCATGTAGATTTAATCTATGAATTTAATTCTCTAAGAATCGAATTCTGGCAAATATTTTAAGATAACTATTATCTTTTTTAGAAATTAATATCAAAAATTTTAATAATCATATTATTAAAATTTAATATCACATATTAACTTTTGAAATTGATTTCTATATAAAGAATCATATTCTGTTATTTATGAAATTAAATAGATTAGTCTTAGATTTAATAATCTCATTATTAAATTAACATCAAATATTAACTTAACCTAAGACTATTTTTAATTTCATAATTTTATTTAAGAATCAAATCTTAATATTATAATTCCAAACCATCCATTTAAAAACCTTTTTAAATATATTTAGAATTATAATAATATTGTCTTTTTTCATTAACTAAGACCCTATAAATATGCATAATCATTATTAGTCAAATAGTCCTAATCAATAATTTTATAATGCATAGGATGGATATTTCTAATTTCTATATGGCATGATAAAATTAACTCATCAAATAAATTATTTTATTTTAATGATCATGGGCCATCTTATGGCCAAACTGTTTGGAGTGAGCTTAGGCTCAATTTGCTTCAAAAACAAGTTTGGGATTTGTCCCAAACCATTTGGGATTTTTATAATGATTTTCTTCACATACAACACAAACCAGTTTGGATTTGACATGATAAAATCTGTGATCAAATCCAGATCCTTTTGGTTTCAAAAATTAATTCCCAATGTGGTAATTAATTAAATCATAAATATTTCTTAGCAGCCTATTGTGCTCTCCGGATCGCAGATAGTTGGATCAAATGCACCAAGGTACTACCATCAGCCTCCCTTGTGGTGCGTCCCTAATATCCCTACCATACATCCGTTGGGAAAGAGATCTGAGGTACTACCAGTAGCCTCCCTCTTGGATCACCCCTGGGTTGAACATGATAGAAACCAAGAACATGATAAATTCCATGCCCACAATTCTTGGGATCTATATCCCATGCTCAACTTTTAAGCAAACAGTTCACGGTAAAAATAAATACCAAATATCAAATATTTATGCATACCAAATATCAAATATTTATGCATACCATATATCAAATATTTATACATACCAAATATCAAATATTTATGTATACCAAATATCAAATATTTATACATACATCCATAACATGCATGCCTAATATCAAATATTATAAAACATGTCAAATTATCACATATTGACATCATGACAATATTAATATCAGTGCATGATCGCTCTGATACCAGTTGTTGGTTTTCAAATATATATATATATCATATATCATATATATGTGTAGCGGAAGCATGCAGATAGTTTAACATGAATAATATTAACATTGTCATATGAAAAGAAAAAATTAGAAAAATTATCATATAATTTTTCTAAACATAAAAACCATATCGATATGTTGAGGTCTCGAAGGAACAGATGCGCCCTACTACCGGATTCGAAGCTATGGATGAAGAATCCCATGGTGGAGTTTATGGGCCAAGGTACTTCATAAAATACCTGCAAAATTAAAACAAAATTAGAGCCTTCCTTACCTTTCTTAGGATCGGTATCGAATTATGAGAATGGATTCACTCTTGATTTTCTATATTTCTCACAATTCTGGCGCACATAAAATAAGAGAGAAAAAGGATGAAAGAAACTTTTCTTTCATTTTGCCTTACCATCTGAAAGTCCACCTTATGCCATATTTATAGGCTCTAGGTGAATTAGAAATTTAATTTAGATAACGTTTATCTGTTACAACATTTAGATAACATTTATCTGTTACAACATTTGATGTAGATAACGTTTATCTGTTACAACTTTTAATTTAGATTCTGTTTCAACATTTAGATAATGTTTATCTATTACAACATTTAATTTTGATCGCATGGGAACAATTCTCAACGTCAACTCCTTGATCATATCAAAGAAAAAGTTGTTTTCTTATTTACAACTAATTTACAAATAATATCTAAATTAAATATAATAATATCTAATAAATTAAATTTATTATTTTATTTTAATATTCTTAATAATCACATTATCAAAAATATCAAAAATAAATAAAATTTCTCTCTCTCCATCAACTCATAATATGCGCCACTTACAAGAGCAAAATTCTCTTGTGTGATGTTCCACAATAACACTTATTATAAAGTGAGAAAAATAAATAATTAATCACATTAATCATTCAATCCAAGAGTATTCGATGCGATTAACCTAAGACGGTGTGGAGACCATGGACCATAATTTCAAGCTCCAATAAACTTGAATAAACTCAATTAAAACTCTTTAATTATTTATTCAATTTATTAATCTCGAAGTTATTCCACTAAAAACTTGAATAAACTTAATTAAAACTCTTTAATTATTTATTCAGTTTATTAATCTCGAAGTTATTTCACTAAAAACTTGAGACTGCACTCTTGAAAATTACATATTAATTTTACTCAAAAACTTAATCATTACATGTAATTCAACCCTCCATAATTAGTTCATAATTAGAGCTAGGTGCAATAACCGTTATACCCCTCTAATTTTCTCTTATTCCTTAAGTACCATTGATTAACTAGTTAAACAGTTAATTTATGATCAAATCATAAATTGTGTGCATAACTGTTTAGCCCATAATCAACACTTAAGGAACTAATTTTAAGCTTCTTTTCAAAAGCCATGGATTACATATCTTTAAATCACATTCCTAGCCCAATGTGTTATTAAACCTTTAAGATGTAAGTATTGGGCCCAATATCAAATGAGCTTTAACAAACAAATTAAAAGATCCAATAGCACAATCAAGAGTCTGTGATTAAATCAGGATTAAGGTTGATTTACATATGATCATCTTATGACATAAATTGAATTCTTTATAACAGTCTTAAATAAAGATTTAAATTATATCGGTCCTTGTCCTATATAATCTTATTATATATAATACCTTCACTAAGTGTCTCTACACAACAATCTGGATAAGATTATCATATTCAGAATGTTCATGGACTGTATTAGAGATTAGCGATAGAGATCCTTACTTTTATCAATCACGGACATGTTTAAATATATTAGCTGTAATTTTAATCCTCTTGTATACATTATACTAAAATTACAGTCTCATAATATATTTTGGATTTTCATATAAACATTTATCTTTCATATAAATGAGGCAAGATTGAATAAAATTGCTTCTTTTATTAATTCAGAAAATTAAAAAGTATAAATACATCTGATTTCAAGGGCACTGTTCCTAACAAGTTTGAGATTGCTAATTCAGAAGGGGAAGAAAAGGTTCCAGTTCTAGACTACTATGAGTCGCAATACTATGAGAAATGATGAAGCTCGTGTTTAAACTAAACCATGATGATCTGAACCTTATAGATATAAACCCAGGCATCTCTTGATGAATGCTGATGAGGAACACAAGTTGCATTTAGAACAGGTGCAACCAGATGATATGAAACAAATCCTGGAGTTATTCCAAGCTGATAAGGAGGTCTTAAGCAGGATTACGTTGTTGAAGACTGTGTAATGTTTATATAATGGGAAATCATTTGTCTCAGATCTGGTTAAAACAATATCCAGTGTAAATAGACACTGTATTGAAATGATTCTTGAGATAGGCTGCTATTTTAACAGCAAGGAGACTTTTTTACTGATGTCCCCAAATTTAAAGGCTCATGGTATAATTTGACTGCTAGAATTCAGGCTTGTTTCCTCCCAATATCTTCTCCTTTGTTTTCCTGATGATCAATTTTATCAAGCTCACTTGTGCAACAAAAAAAAAATCATATTTGCAATGCATCACGCATTGGTAAGGTGACAAATAGTCTGCTTTTTAACTATAACTATCTTAAAGAATTGCACAGGTGATTGCATAAGAAAAAAAATCTAAGCTGTAGAAATATGTCTACATGAAGTCAATTTGGGCAAAATAATAATGCTTGTAAGCTGATTTTTGTTCTTTGATGTTACATTTTCCTTCTTTCATCTTGCAACATAATTTAGTGTAGTCAAAATGCCCAGAATTTTACCTCTCCTCAAAGTTCATTTATGGCTCCTTGTAAGCGTTTAACCAAAGTTTTAAATCCCATGGTGGTATTCTAGATTTTCTATGAAATGGGATGCCCCATTGTCTCACCTTATCTCGATGGCCATCTTGGTAAAGCAACTCAGTTTCCCCATCTCTCTTTTCTTTAATTTTTCTTTATTTCTTTTATTGCTTCCTTTCCTTCCTCCTTTCCTTTCTATCCTTTTTTACTCTTTTTCATTTCCTTTTTCCCTTCTTTCCTTCATTGTTTTTCCTTTCTTCTTCTTCTTCTCTATAAAGTTGGGCTTCAGAATCCCACAGGTCTCATTTTCCCATAGAAATGGGATGGCTGGGATGCCTCTCAATCAGCCGAAACTTAAAACCTTGCTTTTAACCATCCAAGAGAAAACTTAGATGACCCAAAGAAACATTTTCTTTGTGAGCAAACATGAAATTTTGATTTTTACATTCAAGCCATTACACATGATATGCATGAGCCTATGAGCATCCAGTTGAAGGATAGGAAGCCAAGAACCACAAGTAGACGGAGTGGGAAATGTCTAAGTACTCTTGAGTTAGCTATTGTCCCTAAAGCAAGTGCATCAAGACCTAATTCTTTTATCTTTTGGGCAAAAAGGACGATTTGCAAATAATACATATGCATGGAAATCCCATTTTCTAGTCATTGCTAAACAGGAGAAAGTAGTTGCATTTACTGTAATTCAAAAAATATCTTGGAGTCAATTGAAGGCAACTGCAGTTAACAGTACTGAAAAAAATGATTCATTCAGTGGCATCTTTACGATAATGTTTACAACAACTAATGTGATATAGTAGAAGAATTTACAGCACATTCCTTCAGATGCTTCGAGCTAATACACTAAATAAAATATTACAAACCAACATCCTAAATCTTGACTGACTTGACAGAAACCAATTTGTCATAGCTGCACATCTTGCAAAAACATGCAATGTCAATATGAGATAAATACATAACTATGTCACACCGAATGTATGATCAGGCAAACCGTGAGTAACCACAAGCTATCTGCAGTTTAACAATCAAACTATTTACAGGCAGAAAAATCAAGCATGGAACTATGACACACCGATGTATGATGAGGCAAACCAATGAATAACCACAAGCTATCTGCAGTCTATCAATCAGACTATTTACAGGCAGAAAGAATCATGCATTGACTTCCAAATTGTGCATAAGTTAACTTTGGCAACTACTTCCATTCCGAAATAATGAGGAGCAGTTTGTTTTCTCAATCTGCTTTTCCATCTTGTCCAGCACAGTTGATGTACTACTCCGAGAGTGAAAATGAGGTTGCTCATTTGTTTGTCCTCGAGGTTCAACAGATGGACACCTGTTATCATCATAGGTGCTGGAGGAGATGGAAGCAGAAGAGAATGCACCACAAGAGAGTGGATTGATGAGTTCTGAAGGAACTAACACAATGTGATTCTTACAAAACTCAGATCTGCAAGCAACTGGTGAATTATGATCATGAGGGTCAAAACTGCATTTGAAGCAGAGGCTTAGTTCTTGTTTCAGCTTGAGCTCTTTTGGTGGAACTGTAGGCAACTTTATGAAGGCCACAACTCCATTTCGACACAGAGGGCATGGAATTGAACCAGGCCGTGTGTCTGTTTCAAATGTAATCTTGCTTGTTGAGCAAAGACAGAGTGCACACTTTATGCAGAGTTCATGACCACATCCTGAAGAAATAAGTAAGAATTTATGAACTAAAGAAAAATATATTTCACTTTTCCTAACTGAAATTCAGATATGAATATAAGTATTAGCAGCGGAAGGTAAAGTCTCCAACTGCTCGGACTGAGATTTACTGAAAATGCTTTGAAGTTTAAAAATATGACAATAAAGGAGCAAAGAAATCTGATAACATGTATTAGTCGTTGGCTGTAACAAGATGCTAGAAAACTTGCTCAACTTAGAAGGAAGTCATTGATTTAAACCCAACTTAATTGCAGGTTATTTAATTTGTAACAGCCATGGAAACCAGCATTTCTCCTTCAGCTATCATACAATGGAAGCCCATCTCCCATGACTGTTAGTTTGATATCATCTAAGCATTACATTTAGTGAACTAGCAACTGTGCTTATTATTCCATCTACCAAGCTCTCCGTCAGGAGACAACTGAGGAAATGCATAAAGAATTTACAGGTCTAGAGAACAAGAATGACCAATCCACTACATGTACATAAAACATGCAACATCAGAACCTTCAAATTATGAAAGGTTGATAAAGGAACCAAAAACCTGAAGACAAACTTTTTAGGCTTTAACTCTTAGGAAAAGACATCTCTGAGTGCAAACCAGAATGGTGGATCAGAGATAAAATCCAAAATTCTCATCTCGAGAAGAATGGGAAGATAAGATCAAAAGAGGATATTGCAACAATCAGATGAAGGTTTGGGACAATCTTCTCGTTCTGCTGGATGTTTCTGTCATTCAACAACCATAAAATGAGTCGGGAGGAGAACGATTTACTAAAGGGCTATGCGCATGGCCATGGATATGTTCATCAAATGAGGATGCATTCATTAGTTCTCAATATTATGATATCTAGGAATTTTTTTCATGATATGTTTTGTTGCCAAAGAAACTCAAAAACTTAGATTTCTATATGTTGATCTCAAAAGAATTCTGACAACTTCACGATATTTATTATTATATTTTTGGAAAACTTTTCCTTTCCAGGGAAGAGGTTTAATTTTCCATTTCTGTCTCTGTATATTGCCTTGCAAGCAAGCAAACACTTAGCAACTCACACCCAAGTCTGATTCCAATGCTCAATTGAAGTGTCAAGTGGGGGTACTCCAGGCTAAAGAGTTTGGGAGAATGAGTCTGTGCAGCCCATCACATGCAGCTGGCTTATTCTCTCTCTCTCTCTCTCAAGTTGGAGCTGGGTTGGTGTTAGACTTGGGGTCCTTTTATCAATCTAAGTGATAAAGATACCAAAATTACAGTGCATTAATTTCTTTTTTTTATTATCTTCTGCAGTGCTATTCTTTAATAGGTGTTTCGATTTTGAACTTCTCTAGTTATTGGAAGGTTTTACAAATGTTTTGAAGTTCTAGTTTGATGTAAAATAGCGTTTAAAAGTTTTACTTATGTTTTATTCTTGAGTTGAGGGAGTCATGATCGCTAAGACTCAATGTCTACTGCAAAAGAAATTGTCTTTTTCTATAAGCTCTAAAGGGCATCTGACTTAATTAACCCAGGCACCATCTTTTCTTAATTAAGGGAGTGATTATTTGATTCAAATCACCTAGGTTTTGCACTTATCCTTGGTCAACATTGAAGTTATTTCTATAGCTAGAGGTGGAGTCTACTTCAATATAAAGGATATATTCTGCAGAGTAAACCATAATTTCAGGGCTTTCTTCTTTTTTTTCCCCCCTCTTCTTTCTTGCAGAAAATTATGGTGAGAATCCATTGATTCACACCCATTGGTCCACTTTCATTGTTGATTTGGTGTTGAAACACTAGGTAATGTTTATCAATTTCATCCTTCATAATCCTTCAAGTTATGACCAAATTGAGATGAAAGAAGGTTAATGATCCATTATATTTGAGACTTGTTTCATGTTTTAATTGTTTAGCATGCTCCTGTTTCAGCATGCATTGACACAATCCTAAAATCAATCTTAATTGTGAAGTTGTTTCCTTGATCTGCTGAAATTTGCTGTCATTATAAAAAAGGATTAATTTTACCTGTTTTTCCAGTTGGAAAAAGAATTTTGATCCTGTTTGCATGAGATTATAATATCAGAACATTGCTCTCTTGTAGGGATTTTTCATGCAATTCATAAAGACGTCTGAATATTATTTCCCATATGACTGATGAGCGGATTAGAATGCATCGACAACTCTGATTGATGTAAATGTGGTCTTTTGGCCCTTTCTACATGTTCTATGAGATGGGTTCATATTTTTCATTTGTCAGAAAAAACTTTATAGAGATCAAGTAATTATATGTTGAGTAAATTTAAATTAGGATTTTAACCAGATTGCCTAAATCTGTCACCACCAAGACCTCAAGACATGAAGAGGAGAACAGTGATATATTTTCCATAGCGATCATGCCATCATCAGGGCACCATGGGAAATTAGAAGCCTGTGGAACAATATAGGAAGTTCCAACTCTGAGTGCATACCTTGATGGTGATGACTAAGGAACACTACTTTGTGTAAACAGTGACTAAATTGTTGTTTGCAATAAGTATGTTGAAAGGATTGGTACATTTATGTGATAGCACAATTTAAAGTATTGATTTGAATAGCTAGCCAACTTTCTATTAAGATGTCCACAGTGTTCCAAGTCAAGATGAAATAACACGTTCTTTCAGCTGACAATGGGTGAACCTTAAGTAAGAAATAGTTTCTACTTAACGAAAGATCTAAATTAGCAGAAGATTTAATAGAGGAACAAGTTAACCATGAAGACTAACACTTCAAACACGTGAGATACCAGCTATGTTCAGAAAATAATTAGCCATACCAGCTATGTGGGGAACTTATAGCGCACAGATTTTTAAGTTAGGGGTGGTTGCCTGATTCCCACAATGATGCAGTGGCTTTCACCAGAAAGAGCAGCAATCAACAAATTCTCACAATTGTGAATAGTAAACTGACGCAAGAGATGGCCACCATTTGACATTTCCCAAAAGAAAGCGATAACCAAACATGCATGGAAAGAGGATGACATTAATGCAAAATATAGAGTGTTGTGACAAAGATCATAAGCAAGAGTAAGATTTCTTGTTTTACCAATGTATCAATTAGTGAAAGAGCATGGACAAGAGCATTCTGTCAATGTTTACTTCCATTGTCTTCAATGTGTTCTCTCTTTGTTTCAGATGTCTTGGGTTTTACTAGATTTTTTAATATCCATTTTTTTTCCTTCCTTTGTCTTTATTAAACTAACTCTTGATTTTTGGTTTCAATTTATATCTATTTTTAATACAAATTTTGGAATGAAGATGTGGAAAGAACAAGAATCTTTCATGAATTAGACCTGGATGTTCACATATTTTAAGTTCAATTTGTTGCATTGACTTTAATTTATTTTCATGTCTAAATTTCACCTTTATTCCTTTTTGCTTTTACCTCTTTTAAGGCCATCCTTATAGTGTCTCTGCCTATCAAAATTTCTTAAGTATTGCTATTCTAATAAAATTAAAAATATCCTGGAAACTTCTTTTATGAAATTAATAGAGTGTGGATTTAGGAAATAGACAATAAGCAAGAGAGGATTTACTATGTAAAAAAGCAAGAAACTCTGTGATATGCAATGCATTTCTTGAAAATCATGAAAACTTTAATATAATATAGTGTATCATATATTGCTGAATCATTGTCCAAAATGTATAACATATTTAATTTACTCCATTTAGCCTTTGCTCAAAGAGAATTTTCTCTATCTAGTCAAATTTGTATTTTCCTTTTTTCATAGAGACTGCTCTTGCATTCAATTATGCTTTTTTTTTTCTATGTGTTTACATGGGCAAATGGTGACAAAATCACACCATTTGTTTCCCCCCAACATTTTGTTTTAGCATAAGCTATGACATGTGCAATGGATGTTTCTAAAGAAAAGTAAATAATAATAAATGCTAGAGGATAGGTTTGAACCAAGTTTCACTATCTCAATACCATATCCTGTACCACTACTACATCGATATAGTATCGATACACCCAGTATATGGGTCATGTTCACATGCTGAGACTCAAAATGTATCGATAGCAAGTCTCAGTTCAATATTAGTATGTATGGTATATTCAATATGAGAAGGTATCAACTAGTATGGCAAACTATGGTCCGAACCCTCAACCATATAGTTTAAACCCATATTCTTTAATCAACTATCGTAACACCATAAATGAATGGGGAACATGTAACCTGTGAAAGGATATTATGAGAGCCAACAATTGGAGCCACATGAACTAGAGCTTCACCAACAAAGGCATTGGGAGAATTTCAATTTAATCGTAGAATAGATAAATGCATTGTTGCTTTAAAATTATAAAAATGCTTAGGGAACATGGAAGCAAATGAGCCTTTCAACTGAATTTCATAAAGTTATTCTTTCAGTGTAAATTTATCAGGTGTATTTTAGTTAGATTTCATTGTTTTTTGTCAACCATAATAGCAAACAGAGGCAAGAAATTTTTTTGGATTCACATCAACAATGACTCAATCCCCAAATAATTGATCACAAGCTCAGATCCTCAAATTCAGATCTTAAAAAAAATGCAAAACCACCTTTTTGTTGCTAAACCTGTGCAGTTAATGCATTTATTCCTCTGATTTGCTCCTTCAATGCCCCAGATAAATTGATCCCAGGCTCATATCCTCATAATGGTCTAAACCCTCGACTTCATCATGTTACCTTTCCATTTTTGAATAATTTGACATGGTTGTGTTGTCTTCCACTCACCTCTCGGTTGTAAAGAAAATGTTTCCAAGGTTTCTCCCATTTATTTGCTCATATTTTCTAAAACTAATTATTGGCCAATATGATGTCTGTGTTGCTCTGCTAACTGAACTTCTACAAGATTTCTTGGAAAAACCATATTTAACTTGGAGAGACTTGATCATTGGCCTCCACATGTGGTTTCATTCATTTATAGCTGGTGCCCGGTCATTAATAACAACAAAATTTAAGATTACATTATATAAAAGACAGGATGACTCGTTCTCAGAAATTAGTTTTCTGCTATGGCCACCACATAACAAACATGAGAGAAATCAATAATTGCAAAAGATATAAGGAGCAGGGTTAACAGCTAACATGACCAACCTTCAGCAGCTACAGTGCAGACTCTTTCCAGGCAAACAGCACAGATATCCTCATTATCAGAAGCAGCAGTTGATGACTGCAACCCACACTCCCTGCAGATAAATTGTGCAATGGATAAGCTTTAAGACATTACTAATTGATGCATGACCGTAAGCATCCAATTCTGGATGAGCAAATCCTTCAGAATTTTCAGTCTAATCCTTGAGAGAACTTTATCAACTTCTTCTTCTTCTTTGCAGATGAAGATTAAAAAGTTTGTTAATGAATACAAATATGTGGTCTTTATTCCATGACCAATAAAAAGGAAGTAGTCATTGACTGAAATTATATTTATTTAGTCTGCAAAATCGTTGCATCTACTAGCAAATAAATCATTTGCAGTTTCGTAAATAATTGTTACAAGACTCCAAGATTAAATAATGTTGCCCTAATGCAATGAAAAGGTTGTTGGCACTGCAGAAAATTTGTAAAGCAAAACAACATTATTCAAACCATAAAGATATTTTCTAAGTTTTGTAAATCTTATTATTTATCTTAATAAATGCACAATAACGTACCGAGAGTAGGTATAGGAAGCTGATGGAGTGAACTATGGGCCAGAGGAAGAGTGAATGGGAATCCCAAGGCAGATAAAAGCTAACCAAAATCACAGTTTCCTACCTACTGCACTAGTAACAAGTGAAGC
Source organism: Calamus simplicifolius (assembly GCA_900491605.1). Classification (NCBI taxonomy): domain Eukaryota; kingdom Viridiplantae; phylum Streptophyta; class Magnoliopsida; order Arecales; family Arecaceae; genus Calamus; species Calamus simplicifolius. The sequence goes on from UESW01004387.1 coordinate 149,433, forward strand.
ATAAAATGTATTCATCATGCATTACAAAGATACGGTCGTCAATTGATTGTATTTCCAGCTGTACAATGGTACAAAAGTATGAATAATTGATGGTGACTCCTGATCGCTGTCATTGGCAGTCAAAATAAAACCTACTCACTACTATAGCTAGTGGTGAATCGGGATCGTATCATCGGGGATCAAGGGCAATTATTTTACGAAAGAGAAAAAGAAAATTTATCTATAAAGATTATATTAAGAACAGTGGTTATTAAAAGATAACAACTAATTAATTAACGAAATTCAAATAGCAGAAGAAGCAACCCAGGAATCCGAATCCACCATGCAAACAGGTTTTATCTTCTTTTTTTAATGTGCAATAGTAATAATTTTTGTAAATTTAAAATTAGAATAATTTATCTTTTATCAGGCACGGACCGTATCAGGAGATCACGGCACGTCCGCTTAAAGTATAAACTATCTAATAATTGCAAGGTTAAGGGTCTAATCTATCATACTACGATCTGTCTCTCTTAGGCACGTACGTATCCTAAGATCATGGTACGTTGATAGAGGGTACAGGCCATATATGCCAGATCAAAACCTCAATCAAAAAATAACTCAAAAGATATAATAAAGAAAACATAATTTTTATTGCATAGAAATTAAGAACAAAAAGAAAGATAAAACCTGATTACAGGCTTCATCATCATCCCAAGTTGAAGGAATCTAGCCATGCATTGCTGCTGCCAACATTCCCTCCATAATTTTTTTCTTCCAGGCCTAAATACAATAATCTAAATAAAAGAAGAATAAAAAGAGCTTTGTAGAAACTCTTCTCCTTCCAACTACTGCCTCAGGTCCTTCTTTTATAGAGCTCATCTAAGATTTTCTTCTAGTCAATGTTGGAGTCCATTGGACGCTCAAGATCATTCAGATATTATGAGAAAATTTTTCAGCCATCCGTTCAACATCACTTGCCTTATTTTGCATAAAAAATTATGCGAAATCATCTCTTTCTTCCTTTTTGGGCAAACCGAGTCCTGATTTGAGTGATGTCTGCATCGTTGAACTCCAAAAATCAAGCTCTTTCCATCTATAGGCTCCTTTTCTGCAAATATCCATACAAAGTATCAATTTTTAATAAATTTAAAGTAATTAATATTTATTTTAATAGTTAAATTAGGATAATAAATATACTTATCACACCCCCTAACTTAATCATTGCTAGTCCCTTAGCAATGTAATTAAAATAAAACCATGCATTACTAAAATTCTCTTTTGCAAAATTAAATCTAGGCTTAAGGTTGAAAGAAGATAGCTAGTATCACTAACTAAGTATTGAGTTTTTGAAGTAAATTTTACTGTCAGAACTATCAGAAACTTTCTTAGAATTCATCTATAGATCTACAACACTTATGTTTGTGATGGCTAACTTAGCATTTCGGTACTAGCTTGTAAGAAACAATGGTATCTTCACTTATCACTTATTTTGAGCAACTTTTATACACCCTCAAATTAAGCACATAACCTAAGATAGCTTTACACTGCCTGATATATATTTTTATTTATTTATTTTTATTATTTTTATATTTTTAATAATATCTTTACATTGCCCATTTTTTGACGTGAACAACAACGCTTACTTAGGCGAAGGTGCCCGGTTTCTCGATGGAAAACTAATGTTTAGACATATATATATATATATATTATTTTTTATCAGGCAGGTAGCTCTTTCCTTAAATTCAAGTTTCTCTCATTGGAGTGTATATTAATTACTAATTTTTAGTAATAATTGAATCTTCAATTTACCTTACAACTAATACCTAATTTACCTTGTCAATGTGCATGTGCAATGGAAGTACTAATAGCCTTTAGATGACCAAAGTAGGTTACTAAAAGTTTGACCAGCTAGTCTACTCCTTAGCTCTCTACAGTAATAAGCCAATACTTTCTAACTCTATTACCTTTTTCTAGTCAATTTTGCTCAAGAATTTCTTTCATAGCATAAAAATTTTGAAATTTTTAAAAAATGCCAAGGTATTTTCAAAATATTTTTTAAAAAGGTTTTTCTTACCCCACAACTTAATTCTCATTGTCCTCAATGAAGTAAGAAAGAATAAAATAAGAAGAAACACCACCTGGATGAGATATGCCTTGTGTAATGTTAGGAGTGACCGTGCGGAGTAGTCTCTAATTCCTAAAAATAAGAATCATGAAATAAAGGTTAGAACATAAAAATTTTGGGTTGTCTCCCAAAAAGCGCTAAGTTTAACGTCTTCAGCCAAACATCATGGCTCACTTTGATTACCATTATCAAGGAGTTTGATGATCTCTTCCCTTACTACTTCCTTCATAGTTGGTTTAAGTTTTCTTTGGAGGTTTCTTATAGGCTTGGTTTTCTCCCTTAAGTGAATCCTATATTGAATGATCGAGGGGCTAATCCCTTTTATGTTAGCCATGGTCCATCCTAATGCTTCTTTATTCTCATTCAATAGTTTTCCTTCTTGTGAGGAGTCTAGATCGGTTGAAATAATCATAGGTAGGGTTTCTGATGGACCCAGATATGCATAGTTGAGATGCTTGAGAAGTGGTTTCAGTTCTAATTTGGGTACTTCCTTTATTGATTGTTTGGATAAGGTACTTTCTTTAGTAGTTCAGTTGGAAGTTTTCATTTTGATTTTTTATCAATTATAGTAACCTCATTAATTTTCTCCCCATCTTGGTTTATGTAGGTTTCTAGGTCAAGCTTTTCATCACTAGGGTCAATTGGATCATAAGCAGTATCCTGAACATAATTTGAGTCGCTCATTTGATGTGTATTGGTAAGATTAAAAATATTAAAATCAATTAACATATTCCCAAAGGAGAGTTTCATTAATCCATTTCGATAATTAATTAGGGCATTAGCTGTGGCCAAAAATTATCTACCTAAAATCATTGGAATGTGGCTTTTTGGGTTTGTCACTGGTTCAGTTTCTAAAATTACAAAGTCTAATGGGTAGATAAAGTTACCAACTTTGATCAATACATCCTCTACTATTCCCTCTACGAATATTATTTCAAGGCTGGGCTCCATATTCCCATTCATCCTTTCATACTTAATGTTTTAGATAGATATTCCTTGGCCTTGGCTCAATTGGTCCCAAACTCCATTCATACCCTCGTAGGTTTCCTAGTGCTATGCCACATTCATGGGATAGAGGCTAGGATTTCTCTTTTATGTTGCTTCTATACCCTTAGGAAACAGTCGGGATGGTGGTCCTTCGCTCCCAGGCCCACTAGAATTCTCAAGTTGCATCTTCCTACCTCCGTTAAGGGATGGAAAAGTAAGTTATTTTTTGCCCAAATTGAGGGAGTGAAGACCGAGTGGGAAATCCCTAATACTGATGCCAACAAAGACCCCAGAATTCTTCCAAGAGACCAAGAGGCGTTCGAGTAGTTGAGTACTGCCGACGTCCCTCGATGCAACCGGCTGCTAGCCGAGGAGAAACTTCGGCTAGCGGGCCTTATCCCAAACGATGGTGAGCAGTAATAATATGCTTTTATCTTTTACGTTTTCTCCTTTCTTTTTTTTTTTAACACTCTTCCCTTCATGCTCCTTGATATAGGAATGGCACCATTGCTTCACAAGATAAGGTAGGCTGCCACAAGGAAAAGAAAGGTCAAGGCGGATGGGGCCCCCGCCGAGAAGAGGGCCATCATCAAGATTGCCAAGAGGATCAAGGCCGAAGAGACCTCTGGAAGGGGCGATACAGAGGTAAGGGTCAAGGTCGGAGAGGCCTCGAGAGGGAGCGGGCGGAAAGGGCCCAAACCGAAGCCCTAGGAAGCGAGTGGTAAGGGTCGAGGCCAATGAGGCACCAGGATGAAACGAGGTGGGGAAAAGGGATGTACCTCATTCGCCTTCACCAGCACCACCTCCGTCTCCTATCGATCTGATTGATACTTCTCCGGAGCGGGGCACTAAAGTACCGTCACCACAGCCCATAGCTCCCGAAGCGGAAGCGGCCAACTCGGCTACAAGGCCGACTCCAGAAGCCGCCCTATCTCCCAAAGGGACAGCGACCGAGGCGTTCCCACTAGCAAAGGTGCTAGAGGGAGCAGAGTCAGAGGCTGAGCCCTCGCCTGCAGCCGCCGGGTCAGAGGAGGGAGATAGCATCGATCCCTCTTTTCAATCAATTTTGATGCGCTATAGCCGCTAGGCTGAGCGGACATTAGCCCAGGCTTCCGTGCCCAAGCTACAGAAGTTTCTTTGACATCAAGGGAGATCTACATTCTTCTGAGAGGCGTCCGCGGCACATCTCTGGGTAAGTATTGTTCCATTGTCAAAACTTTTGGGACCATTTCTTCATCTGAACCAAATAATTTGATCAGGCGTTGAACTCTATGACTGCCATGAGGGGTCTTTGGTCCCAGGCCGAGGTCACTCTCGACCAATCTCTGAAGGAAATTTGAGAAGTCCAAGCTAGAGCATAGATGGCCAAGGCAGCCCTAGAGAAGGCCCGAGCAGAGACTGCCCAGGCGCAAAAGGCTGGAGCCGAAGCCGAGGCTGCCTGCTTCTATAACCTGGCCCGGGCTGAGAAAGCGGAGGAGACGCTGGAAGTGGCTTAGCGCCAGGCAGCCAATGAGCTTGATAATGCTCAGGTGGCAGAGGAAAAGCAGAGGGTGGCATAAGAGAAGTAGAAAGCTGCTGAAGCAGAGATTTACCTACTGAAGCACTGGCTGCACTCTGCCACCATTGAGATTGGAGTGGCTGGGGAGCAGGCCAAGAATGCTGAGAAAATAGTTCGCCAAAGAGACGCTGAGGCAGCACATCTGAGGGCGGCGGTGACCGAGGCCGAGAAGAAGGCCGATGAGGCCAAGAAGAAGGCCACCGAGGCCGAGGAGAAGGCTGCCGAGGTGGAGAAGAAAGTTGTCGAGGCCGTAGAGGATTTTAGGAAGTCCAAAGCCTTCAGTAGGGAGCTGGCCAAGACAGCTGCATTTGCATACGATGGTGGCTTCTAAGATTGCAAGGAGAAAATGTGCAGACTCTACGACCTCGAGGGAATTGAAGAGCTGGAGCCAGATGAAGTTCCCGAAGATGACGACTTAGCTCTGGATGAACCCTAGTTTCTTTTGTTTTCACTACATTGTGTCAAGTCCGACTTAAATCGGCAATTTTGTAAACTTTTGCTATTAATGAAATTTTGACCCCTAATGCTCATGACTTGCACCGTAGTCAAGTTTTCTAGCGGATAAGTCAAAACGAACCGAATACCATTGACTTGAGAACATGACCATACATCGCAGGACGATGCCAGAGTTAGTGCCAAGAGAGAACCCCACCACCTTGGTCTAGGGATACGGCTAGAAAGCTGGCTAGAGGGCTGATGTGGGATTGGGTTTGCATACCGACGCGGAGTCGAACCTATGCCGACGCGGAGTCGAGCGAGTGCTGATGCAGAGTCAAACTTGTGCCGATGCAAAGTCAGACTTCAAACGCTGATGCAAAGGCAGGTTGCGTGCCGAGGCAAGCTCGGGTCCTAATGCCGATGCGGATTCGGGTATCGAGTGCCGACGTGGAGTCGGCTTCAAGTGTTGATGCGGAGTCGGGCTTCAAATGCCAATGCGGAGTTGGGCTTCCAGCGCCGATGCAGAATCGGGCTTCAAGTGCTGATGCGGAGTCGACTTCAAGTGCCGAAGCGGAGTCGGGCTTCAAGTGTTGGCGCAGAGTCGGGCTTCAAGCGCCGAGGGGAGGCTCGGGCTTGGATTGCCGATGCAGAGCCAGGCTTAGGTACCGAGGGGAGGCTCGAGCTTGGAATGCCGACGCAGAGACAGGCTTAGGTGTTGAGGGGAGACTCGGGCTTGGAGTGCCGACGCGAAGCCGGGCTTAGGTGCCGAGGGGAGACTCGGGCTTGGAGTGCCAACACGGAGCCAGGCTTAGGTGCCGAGGGAAGACTCAGGCTTGGAGTGCCAACATGGAGCCGGGCTTAGGTGCCGAGGGGAGGCTCGGGCTTGGAGTGCCGACGCGGAGCCGGGCTTAGGTGCCGAGGGGAGGCTCAGGCTTGGAGTGCCAACGCGGAGCCAGGCTTAGGTGCCGAGGGGAGACTCAGGCTTGAAGTGCCGACGCGGATCCATGATTAGGTGCTGAGGGAAGACTCGGGCTTGGAGTGCTGACGCGAAGCCAGGCTTAGGTGCCGAGGGGAGACTCGGGCTTGGAGTGCCGATGTGGAGCCGGGCTTAGGTGCCGAGGGGAGACTCAGGCTTGGAGTGCCGACGCGGAGCCTGGCTTAGTGCCGAGGGGAGGCTCGGGCTTGGAGACTTTCGTTAGTAAGGAAATGAATAATATTTTGGTAGGCATTTCCGAATTAAAGACATGAACAACTATTGATAGTACCAACACAGGTTGTCCACGTTCCAAGTGCGAGGTAGAGGTTTCCCATCCAGCTCCACAATCTTGTACGCTCTGTGGTGGAGTGCCTCCGTGACTCGATATGGACCCTCCCATTTCAGAGCTAGCTTGCCTCCTTCCATCGGCTTTGAAACTTTGGCTCATCGGAAGACCAGGTCTCCTGGCAGGAAAGCCTTGGGGCGGACGCGATCATTGTAATACTTGGCCGTTCGCTATCGGTAAGCTACCATCCAGAGTCATGCTTGGTCCCGTAATTCTTCCACTAGGTCGAGGTTGGTCCACAACTGATTTAGGTTATCCCCCTCATTGTACCACTTCATCTGAGGGCTCGGGGCACCTATCTCCACAGGAATGATAACTTCAGACCCGAAGACTAGCCTAAAAGGAGTCTCTCTGGTGGGGGCTCGTGGTGTCGTGTGTAGGCCCATAGTACCTTGGGGAGCTCCTCCACCCATCGTCCTTTGTAGTCATCTAGCCGTGCTCTAAGCCCTTGATGAATAATGCAGTTGGTTACTTCAGCCGCGCCGTTGGTCTGAGGATATCCTACGGAGGTAAACCGCTAATGGATGCCTAGCTCGGTGCAGAACTCCTGGAAGGCTGTGTTGTCAAACTGCCGGCCGTTGTCAGTGACAAGAGTGTACGGCAGCCCGAACCGACACACTATAGATTTCCAAAAGAAGGACCTCACCTTGCCCTCGGTGATCTTGGTGAGTGCTTCGGCTTTGATCCACTTAGTGAAATGGTCGACGGCTACCAGTAGGAATTTGCATTGACTGAAGGCTGGAGGGAATGGTCCCAGGATGTCCATCCCCCACTGGACGAAGGGCCAAGGTGCAGCCAGGGGGGTCAGCTGGGACGTTGGTTGCCGCTAGATGTTGGCATGGCGTTGACAACTATCGCACTTTCGGACAAGCTCGGACGCGTCCTCCCTCATTGTCAACCAATAGTATCCCTGCCGCAGAGCTTTATATGCCAGGGCCCTGCCCCCTAGGTGACTTCCACATATGCCCTCATGGATTTCTCGTAGGATATAATCCGCTTCCGTAGGGCCGACACATTTGAGGACTAGGTACGAGAACGACCTTTGGTAGAGCTTTCCTTCCATCATTAGAAACTTTGGGGCTCGCCGCTTGAGCAGTTTGGCCTAAGCTGAGTCTTCAAGGAAGGCGCCGTTGATGAAATACTAGATATAAGCATCCATCCAAGAAGGCTCCTGCTCAACCGGCAGGGCTTCTTCTGTGGCTTCGATGCTCGGGGCTTCCAGATGCTCTACGTAAGTTCTTCCCAAAGCTCTATCGGTCGAGGTGGCTAATCGGGATAGGGCGTCAGCTCTGGCATTCTCCTCCCGAGGGATGTAGCTGACGCTGAAGTAGGCTAAGGGAGAGGCTTGTGACTACACCTCGCTTAAGTAACGGGACATATTAGGATCCCGAGCCTCGTACTCCCCTCTAATTTGGCCGGTGGCTAGTTAGGAGTCAGTGAATACTCTAAGGCGTTTCACTCGAGCTCCTGGGCCAATCTTATTCCGGACAGTAGGGCTTCATACTTCGCCTGATTGTTTGTGGCTGGGAAGAGAAAACAGAGGGCATACTCGGTTATGATTCCGTCCGGGCTAGCTAGGATAAGGCCTGCTCCACTCCCTTGGGAGTTTGATGCTCTGTCCACATGAAGGATCCAGTCATCTCTCCTTTCAGTTCCAGGACCCAAGGGGTTTGCCCCGAACTCTTCCGACTGCTCCTCAGCCCAAGTGCACTCGACCAAGAAATCCGTCAAGACTTGATACTTCATAGCCGACCTGGGATGGAATGATAGGTTGAATTCTTCCATCTTGAGTGCCCACTTTGCCAGTCAGCCAAAAGTATCGGGATGAGAAAGAACTACCTTAAGCGGTTGGTCTGTGACTACCACGATCGGATGAGCCTGAAAATAAGGTCGGAGATGCTGGGCGAAAACAATCAATGCTAAGATAATCTTCTCAATTCTTGAATATTTGGTCTTTACGTCGTGAAGCACCTTGTTGGTGTAGTACACCGGCTTTTATGTTCCATCGGTGTCCATACAAACCAGCATGGAACTGACCGCTTCGGGAGAGGCCGCGAGGTACAGTGTTGATCCATTCATTGATTTTGATGATTAATAAAGGAATTGAGTATATTTATTTGATTACTAATAGATTTTATAAGTGTTTTAGGACTTAAATTTATTTGATCAATTTAACAGAATTAAGAAATGAATTTTGAATCAAATACAAATCAGAGATTTCAAAGTTTCAGAGCTTGGAGTCGACACCTAGAAAGTCTGGAGCCGACCCCATGGCCAATTCAATTTTAATCTGATTTTTGATACAACCTGGAGCTGACACCTAGAGTTTCGGAGCCGACACCTAAGGTTTCGGAGTCAACACTTTACTGTGTCTAGAGCTAACTCCGATGCAGGAACAGAACGTTGATTTTCTGAGCATCCTGGAGCCAATACCTACAGTTTTCGGGAGCCGACACCTGACGACGGCGAGCCAACACTTACTTTTGGGGAGCCAACTCCACGACGAACTCAGATTTTACTATTTATGGAAAAACGATTTGGAGCCGACACCTGAAAAGCTGGAGCCGACTCCAACCCACTTGGATGAAAAATCAAAAATGCCAGATCAGCTCTAACGGTAATATTTTTGATTTCTGACATCTAACGGCTATTTTTATGAATGGAAAATCCTTCCAGGTACACTCCAATGGCTAGATTTCCACACAAAAATGAATCAAAGGAAAATCTATAAAAAGGGGAAAAACAACCGTTTGAAAAAAATATAGAAAGAGAGATATAGAAACGGATAGACAAAAATCAAAAACCAAAATCCGAGAAGTCTTGAGCCTTACATCCAAGAGAGGAGCTTTCAAGTTCAAAACCTTCCACTCCACAAAGCTCAAAGAAGAATCCAAGCCATTCAAATAGAGAAAAATCCGAGGATTCTTAACTAGAAGAAAGAGACCAACTTTTCAATCTTCTCAACTGCATCTACTGTGAAAAATCGGAGCTGAGGCTTGATTCAACCCAGCAAGGAGAAGAGGAAAAGAAGAAAAGAAGAAAAGCTCAAAGCCAAACAACTTCAAACCAGGCTTTTCTAAACCTATTTACTTTTCTTTGAATATTTGCTCATTAAGGAGCTGTGAAAATTTGTAAAACATTCTTATTCTTGTTTGTGCCTAGTTCAATCAAAGGGGATTGAACTAGTGGAGGTTGTTAACCTCGGGTCAAGCTAATTTTGCTTGAGTCTTGGTTTGTGTGCTGGTGAGCCCGAAAAAACTGGCTGGGTTCATTGTGATCCTGGGTAAAACAACAAGTTTGAGTTGTGAACTTGTAAAACAACTCGGCTGTAATCGAGGTGATTATAGTGTGGACCCAAGTAGGATCTTGGGAGTGGACGTAGGTGTTGGATACACCAAACCACTATAAAATCTTTGTGTTTGTCATGCTTCCATTGACTCTATCTCTATCTCTGTTTTATTCGATGTACTTTGTATTTACATTGCATTTGTTTTCATTCATCTTAAGCAAACAATTTTTTAAAAGGCTAAATTTTTAAAGAACCCAATTCATCCCCCCCTCTTGGGTTGTCATCTGGGCCAACAATTGGTATCAGAGCAAGTGCTCATTAGATTTTGATCACACGATCAAGAGCTAAAGATCCAAATGGCAACTCAAGTTGGATCATTTGCCGAAGGTCATTCTACAAATAGACCTCCTTTGTTTAATGGTTCCAACTATTCTTATTGGAAAGCAAGAATGAGGATATTCATTCAAGCTTCTGATTATGAATTGTGGGGTGTTATAACTAATGGACCTAGTATACACACACGTTGTTGATGGCACTATTGTTCCTAAGCCCGAAAGGGATTGGAATGATAATGATAAGAAAATGGCACAGCTCAATGCTAAGGCCATGAATGTCTTATATTGCTCTTTAGATGCTAATGAATTTAATAGAATCTCCACTTGTAATTCCGCAAAGGAGATTTGGGATAGATTAGAGGTTACCCATGAGGGTACTAACCAAGTAAAAGAATCCAAAATAAACATTCTTGTTCATAAATATGAGTTATTTTGCATGGAACAAACTGAAAATATAGCTAGCATGTATACTAGATTTACTGATATTGTAAATGGGTTAAAAAGTTTAGGCAAAACATATTCTAACTCTGAACTTGTGCGAAAAATTCTCAGGTCACTTCCAAGAACGTGGGAAGCGAAGGTGACAGCAATCCAAGAAGCAAAGGACCTTAATACCTTACCCTTAGAGGAGCTTCTAGGATCCCTAATGACCCATGAATTGACCATGAAGCAGCACATAGAAGAAGATGTGAAAAAGAAAAAGACCATAGCTCTTAAGGCTGCTAAAAATGAGGAGAGCTGCAATGATAGTGAAGAAGATGATGATGAGACAGCTCTTCTAGCAAGAAAGTTCAAAAAATTCATGAGGAGAAAGAGACCCTTCCACAAGAAGAAATTTGGAACTAAGATGGAAGGAGAGAAAGAAAAAGACAAGGACAAGGATAAAGAGAAAGATCCCTTGATTTGCTATGAATGTAAGAAACTGGAGCATTACAGATATGATTGTCCTCAACTGAAAAAGACTTTCAAGAAGAAAAAGAAAGCATATGTTGCAACTTGGAGCGACAGCGATGAATCCTCATCGGAGGAAGAACAAAAGGAGGTTGTGTTGGCCCAGATGACAACCCAAGAGGGGGGGGGTGAATTGGGTTCTTTAAAAAATTTAAACCTTTTGAAATATTTGTTTGCTTAGTGTGATTGAAAGTGAATGCAGATGCAAAAACAAAATACAATCAATAAGATAAAGATAGAGATAGAGATAAAAGAGACACGGCAAACACAAAGATTTTATAGTGGTTCGCTGTATCCAACACCTACGTCCACTCCCAAGATTCACTTGGGTCCACACTATAATCTTCCTTGATTACAGCCGAGTTGTTTTACAAGCTCACAACTCAAACTTGTTGTTTTTCCGGGATCACAACGAACCCAACCGATTTTACACGGGCTTACCAGCACAAAAACCCTAACACAAGCTATACCAAGCTTGTACCGAGGTAAGACTACCTCCACTAGTTCAATCCCCCAGATTGAACTAGACACAAACAAAAGAAATATTGTTTTTCAAGTACACTGCTCCTCAATGAGCAAATAAACAAATAAATGAACAAGGTTTAGAAAAGCCTGATTTGTAGTTGGTTGGCTTTTGAGCTTTTCTTCTTTTCTTCTTTTCTTCTTCTCCTTGCTAGATTGAATCAAGCCTCAGTTCCGATTCTTCACAGTTGAAGCAGTTGAGAAGGATTTGAGCTTTTTCTTCCTTTCTCTGAATGTTAAAAATCTCTTGATATTCTCTTGAAAGGCTCTTGGATTTTCTTCTAGACTTCTCTTGGATTGATGAACTTGTGCACGGTGAAGTCTCCTTTGATTTCACGCCTTTTCTTTCACTCTATTTTTGAATCTTAGATTTTTCAAATGATGCTCTATTTTTCCTCTTTTTATGAAAGATTTTTCTTTTTCTCTCTTGATTTGTATTTCTCTCTATATGTGTATCTTTGATTTGAAAACGGCTTCTCTATTTATAGATTCTGCAAAAATATAGCCATTAGAAACAAAGAAATATAGCCATTATTGAAAAATCTTACCATTGGCGCTGAGTTGGCATTCAGAAAAATCATGCCCAGATTTGTTGGAGTTGACTCCAGCTTTAGGCGAGTCAGCTCGAAGACGTGATACCAAAAATAGAAATATTCAGAAAGTCAAAGGGTCGACTCATCGAAAATAAGGTGTCGACTCTTGACAGTCGGGGGTCGACTCATGAAAAGTAAGGGTCGACTCGAGAAGTGCTCAGAAAAACAATGCTCTGGTGTCTAAGCGGAGTGACTCACACAGTCATGGAGTCGGCTCGACAATATCGGGGGTCGACTCGAGAAATCACATGGGTCGACTCGAGACAAACAGACATTTTTGTATACTGAGTGGAGTCGACTCTGAAACTCTAGAGTCGGCTCCGGAACGTATTAAAAATCAAAGAATTTTCTGATTGACTTGAAATTCATTTCAGATTCATTTTAAATCAATTTTTTTTGAATACAATAAAATTGTCATTAGGAATCAATTCAAGAAATGTTCCAAAAACTCATTGATTGAAATATGAAGTATAAGAATTTCTTTTTGAAAGCTTAAACATGGAGCTTGAAGTTACTTTCAAATTGATTAAAGTCATACTTAACATACTCATTGATTGTTCTAAATAAATTCATTGCTCATGTAAATAAACTCATTGCATCTTTTAATATACTCATGGCTTTTGGTTTGGTAATCATCAAAATCAATTAGATTGGGGCAAACAATTTCTCAACAATCTTCCCAACAGGTTGCTAACATTTGCTTTATGGCAAACGAAGAGGATGAGGTAAGTTCTAAAAATCCTTGCGATGAATTTGCTTTTGATGAATTGTTTGATGCTTTTAATGAACTTGTTAGTGATTTCAAAATTTTGAAAAAGAAATATAAGTTTTTGAAAAATGAAAATTTAACTTTGATTGAAGAGAAAGAAAATCTTAATAAAGAAACTAAAGTGCTGAAATCTGAAAAAGATAATTTGACTAAAGAAAAAGAATTAATTTCTAATGAAAATGATAAACTAAAGAAGGAAGTTGATAAATATAAAAATTGTTGATAAATTCACTTATAGTTCAGAAAAACTTAATTTATTGTTAAGTAATCAAAGAGCTATATATGATAAGGCTGGTTTAGGATATAGACCTAATTTGAAACAAAAATTTGTCAAAAACTTTTTTTGAAAGGAACAAAACAATGATAATGTTACATGTCATTACTGTAACAAGAAGGGACACAAAGTTTTTGAATGCAATTTTAAGAAAATAGATAAGAAGATAAATAGTAAAGGAAAGAAAATTTAGGTTCCTAAAGGAACAATTGTTTATGCTACTAACCATGAAGGACCCAAGAAAGCTTGGGTACCTAAATATAAGACTTAATTATTTTTGCAGGAGTGTCTTGAGGTCAAAAGATCAAAGAGAAAGTGGTATCTCGATAGCGGCTGCTCAAGGCACATGACGGGTGATAAGGATCAATTCATCACCCTTGAAAGCAAAAGAGAGGAGTAGTTACATTTGGTGACAATGGCAAAGGCCAAATCTTGGGGTTTGGTAACATTCAAATAACTTCCTCCACATATATTGAAAATGTCTTATATGTTGATGGTTTGAAACATAATTTAATTAGCATTAGTTAATTATGTGACAAAGGTTTTAAAGTATCATTTGAATCTTCTATATGCATAGTTTCTAATCCCATTGATAATAGCATTATTTTTATTGGAAATAGAAATGGCAATGTATACCTGATTGATTTAGACAATTTGTCTACAAGTAATCATTGCCTAGTTGCTAATAATGCTAATATAAATGAGATTGGTTAGTTGTGGCATCGTAGATTAGGTCATGCAAGCACACACCTTATTTCAAAGTTAATTAGAATGGATTTAGTAAAAGGACTTCCACAATTAGATTTTGAAAATAATAAAATTTGTGATGCATGTCAATTTGGAAAACAAACTAGAAATTCTTTCAAAACTAAAAATATTGTTTCCACTTCTAGGCCACTTGAACTACTTCACATGGATCTTTTTGGACCTACTAGAACCACAAGTCTAGGAGGAAAGAAATATGGTCTTGTGATTGTAGATGATTACTCTAGATACACTTGGGTATTATTTTTAGCTCATAAGGATGAGACCTTTCCACTATTTTTGAAATTCTTCAAGAAGGTCACAAATGAGAAAAACAACACCATAGTGTCTCTAAGAAGTGATCATGGCACCGAATTTGAAAATCATTTATTTGAAAATTTTTGCATAGAAAATGACATCCATCATAATTTTTCTGCACCTAGAACACCGCAACAAAATGGTGTAGTTGAAAAAAAAAAAGAACCCTAGAAGACATGGCCCGTACCATGCTATGTGAAAGCAACTTACCAAAATACTTTTGGGCAGAAGCTATAAACAAGGCATGCTACATCCTTAATAGAGCTTTAATTAGGCCAATCATTAAGAAAACACCTTATGAACTATGGATTAATAGAAAACCAAACATAAGCTATTTTCATGCATTTGGTTGTAAGTGTTTCATTCATAATAATGGCAAAGATAACCTAGAAAATTTGATGCAAAATCTGATGAAGGCATATTTTTAGGATATTCAACTTCAAGTAAAGCTTATAGAGTATTTAACAAGAGAAACTTAATAGTAAAAGAATCTATTCATGTAATCTTTGATGAATCTTTAGCATCAAGTTCTAAAAAGATTGATGATGAGGAAGATACAAACATTCTAGAAAGAGACATTGAAAAATTAAATATAGATGTATCTTCAGATCATGAACAAGAAGCTAAAGATAATGATTCTCCTTGTGTTGATGTTGTTGATGAAATCGTAATGATATAGATCTACCTAGAGATTGGAGATATGCCTATGGTCATCCAAGAGAATTAATTATAGGTGATCCATCTCAAGGAGTAAGAACTAGATCATCAATGAGAAACATCAATAATCATCTTGCATTTGTATCTCAAATTGAACCAAAAACTATTGAAGAAGCTGAAAAAGATAATAACTGGATGTTAGCCATGCAAGAAGAATTAAATCAATTCACTAGAAATAATGTTTGGACATTAGTGGATAGACCTAAAGATCATTCTGTAATAGGATCAAAATGGGTATTTAGAAATAAATTAGACGAAAATGGCATAGTAATAAGAAACAAAGCTAGATTAGTTGCAAAATGATATAATCAAGAAGAATGAATTAATTTTGATGAAACTTTTGCACCTGTAGCTAGACTTGAAGCAATTAGATTGTTACTTGCATTTGCATGCCATATGTATATCAATTTATTTCAAATGGATGTTAAAAGCGCATTCTTAAATGGATTTATAAATGAAGAAGTTTTTGTTGAACAACCACCGGGATTTGA
Organism: Calamus simplicifolius; assembly: GCA_900491605.1. Taxonomy (NCBI): domain Eukaryota; kingdom Viridiplantae; phylum Streptophyta; class Magnoliopsida; order Arecales; family Arecaceae; genus Calamus; species Calamus simplicifolius. The sequence continues at coordinate 164,848 of UESW01004387.1, forward strand.
AGATCATAAATTTTCAACTCATGTTTTTAAATTACACAAAGCACTATACGGTTTGAAACAAGCACCTAGGGCTTGGTATGAAAGATTAAGTAAATTTCTGATTGAAAATGATTTTGTAAGAGGAAATGTCGATAAAACACTATTTTTAAAAATAAAAGACAAAGATTTATTAGTAGTACAGATATATGTTGATGATATTATTTTCGGTGCTACTAACAATTTGTTATGTCAAGAATTTGCAAAGTTAATGCAGGGTGAGTTTGAAATGAGTATGATGGAAGAACTCAACTTCTTCCTAGAACTTCAAATCAAACAAAGCAAAGATGGAATCTTCATCAATCAAGCCAAATACACAAAAGAACAGCTCAAGAAATTTGGAATGGAGTCAATCAAACCACTTGGGACACCTATGAGTCCTTCGTGCAAATTGGACAAAGATGAAGATGGTAAGAAAGTAGATCAAAAACATTACAAAGGTATGATTGGATCTCTTCTTTACTTAACTGCTAGTAGACCAGATATTATGTTTGCAGTATGTCTATGTGCTAGATTTCAATCTGAACCTAAAGAATCTCACTTAATTGCTGTAAAAAGAATTTTAAGATATTTAAGTGGAACTAAAAATGTAGGTTTATGGTACTCTAGAGACTCAGCCTTAAATTTAATTGCATATTCTGATTCTGACTATGCTGGATGTAAATTGGATAGAAAAAGCATAAGTGGTGCATGTCAATTCTTAGGATGTAACTTAATCTCTTGGTTTAGCAAAAAGCAAAATTCGGTTGCATTATCTACTGCTGAAGCAGAATATGTTGCAGCTGGAAGTTGCTGTGCTCAAATCCTTTGGATTAAGAGACAACTTGAAGATTATGGCATAACCCCCGACAAAACACCAATTAGATGTGATAACACGAGCGCAATAAATCTAACTAAAAATCCAATTCAACATTCAAGAACAAAACACATTGAAATTAGATATCATTTCATAAGAGAACATGTAGCTAATAATGAAATTTGTCTTGAATATGTTAATACAGAGGAACAATTAGCTGACATATTTACAAAACCTTTGAATGAAGAAAGATTTTGTTATCTTAGAGGTGAATTAGGGATATGTGACCCTATGGATTGATTTTGATACATTAAGGAATGAGAATCTAAAATTTCTATCAATTTCTTGATATTCCCTTCACTATTTTAAGGACAAATTATCTAGTCATTTGAGCTATTTGATCCTTAATACTCCATAATTTTATCAAAATTTTATAAAATTTATTTTGATGAGTTTCAGTCATTTGTATCTCATATATTTTTTGCTGAATTTGTCTCTGGAGTCGACACCTCTGACTGTGTCGCTCTCAGTCCCTGACCTTGGAGCCGACACCTGTAAATTCGGAGCCGACTCTAGTTCGAGCACTGACTGTGTTAGCGATTTGGAGTCGACACCCGACTTTGCGGGAGTCGACACCTGGGAGTCAAAAGTTGATTTATTAGGGCAGAGTCGACACCTCATCACTTCATCACTTTCTCAAATCCTAACCAAACTCTTCCAAAATTTTTTCAAAACTTCTCCATCTCTAATTCCATCCAAATCGAACCTTTCCAAAGATCAAATGGCACCCAAAAGGAGAGAATCAGTGGTTGGAGCGCCGGTAACTACGGGAAAGCGGTCCGCACAACGTTCCGTTCGTGAGCCGACTCCAAGCAGCGATTCGTCCACAGATTCTGACAATCCCAACACATCTTCCACAAAGGTAGATACCCTAGCTGATAGAGTCATCACAATGGGTAGAAAAGTCGATTTTGACCTATTTGAATCCGAAGGTTTTTCAATCGGGAGACAATTGAAGGAAATGGGCTGGGATATGCTGTGTTCTCTTGATGTTCCTACCTATCCAGCCCTAGTAAAAGAATTCTATTTCAATTTGGCTAGAGGGGATGGAGGTTTAGTAAGCAATGTTAAAGGGAAAAGGATTCATCTCACCTTTCAAAAGCTCAGAAACCTCCTCAGCATCCC